>JACVVK020000317.1:82500-85000 GCA_018292915.2 Batillaria attramentaria | reverse complement strand
TTGGTGGTGGTGGTGGTGGTGGTGGTGGTGGTGTTCAAATTCAAGATTCAAACAGCTTTATTCTGTTGGATTGTTTGAATTGACAAAATTGTCTTTGGTACGGTGGGGGGGGGGGGGGGGGGGGGGGTGGATGGGTGGGGTTGGGGATGGGTGGGTGGCGGTGGCTTCAATTAAAAGAAGAAATTTAAAAAAAAAACTGTAGCAATGTTATGACAAATTATATCTAAACTATGTATCATTAGTGTACGTATTAAAACGCTCGAAGTCGGTTTGCTCTAGTAGAGATGCACAGACACGGAGTGTGATCCCGTACCATTTATCGTGTCATCTTGCAATGTGAGTTTGAATCCCGGCTAGGGACGAAAATTTTGGGCTGACTTTTTCTTCGTTGCTCCGTAGTAGATATTTTCCGTCAGCGTGTGGTGGAATACTCTCTCAACATTTGCATGAACTGGGACATGGGACGAAGGCATTCTATTGGGAGATCCCGATGACCCTCTGACCCGGAGTCACCCGTTTACATTTAGTCAAAGCCAACCAGATAACAAAACCACAAGGTCGTACAAGTTTTCGGTTAATGTGTGCCACTGGCAGGCCATGTCTGGAACCGGCGTTCGCGTACACACGTTCACGCATGCGCAGTGGCAGCTAAGTTACATCACGCAATCGGCCACCTTATTTATTTCGGCTATAACACTGGCGTCCCTGACTGGCAATAGCGTGCGACTTTCATTCGATTGGTCACACGGTAACTGTCCTACTGATATAACGTACAGTGCCTCAGACTTGCTGTCTCACTTTAACAGTAGCGGAGTGTTTAGTGTTACACAGTCCGAATCACACAACGTGACCCACCTTAACTCTCTTTTTCTTGTTAGTTTGTCAACCTAGGACAACTTCAGTCCAGATGGCTTTCGAAGGAGACATTACCAAATACGAAAATGACTTCTGGTTCTTGAAAGAAATGAAAGACTTACTGGTAGAAGAGCTTCTGGGTATGAAGCAGAACCAGGGGGACCCCACCTTTTCTGACTCTGAATTGAAGAGCGGCATTTTCACGGAGACGAGCGATGGGCGAGAAGTGAGAGTTATCCTTCCTGGTGGTCTTCAACCTGTGTTAGAGTATCTAGAAGCATCAATGTCCGAAGCACCATCCCCGTTAAGCAGCAGAGACACCGGACTTCCGGAAGGAATAAAGAAAGAACTCTGTTTTGTTGGATTTATCGGCGACAAAAGTGACATTGGGAAGTCGTCTGCTGAACTACAACGGGAGGTAATGATCACAGACGTGAATATGGTCCGAGAGTTACCGGAAGTGGAAGGACTGCTCGCTTACCTGTCCGGAGAGCGCGCAAAGGGAGGCGACTACGGCAACCTGGTTCTGTTCAGGGACAGACAAGTGCTGCAAAATCTCTTCAAGTCAACAAACCACATCTCTGCCATCAGGTGAGGTCCTCATTTTGACAACCGAAGGTTTTTTATGTGCTCATTGACGCATACAGGGAAGGGGGGCAGCGGGGGAGGAGGGAGGGGGAGCTCCGTAAATAATTTTTGAAACAGTGATAAGGCATGCTTATACTGACAGACATCCCCTTAGTAAAGACGCTACCCACTCGTACGTCCGTGCCTTAAAAAAACAAACAAAAAAAACCTTCCATGTACCTACTTTGTGCTACAATAGTACGTTTATAACCCCCATCTCTATTTTTCCTACTCATCTCTCTCTCCCTCTCTCTCTCTCATGTAGGATTCAGGCCTTTGGCCATTAGTTTGGGTCATTGATTCGGTCAGCTAACAGCATAGTCAGATGACGTGCGTCTCATTTAACATTTTCATTTGCGTCAGTTTATTGACACCTAAGTTGCGCCGGAAGGTATCAAAACACAGACAGACTAAGTCTCAAGTGTCTGCTTGCCTGCCCGCCTCTCTGTCTCTCGGGGAGCCGGGATAGCCGAATGGTAGAGCGATGGACTTTCAATACTCGGGTCGTGAGTTCGAATCCCGGATGGGGCCAAATATTTGTGCTGGCCTTTTTTTCGTTGCCCCGCCTTTGATATCACCCTTACTCACAAACACCCTCTCTCTCTCTCTATCTCTCTCTCTCTTATATTGCTAAAGGCGATGTCCATTAACACGATGTCTGTTTACTTTTGTCTGTTCTCATTTAGTTCCCTGTCCCCTCGCTTCTACACCCAAGTCCGCATCCACTCGGGCCTTCTTCAGGACGGCATGACGTCATCCTACTTCCTGCTGCAGAAGACGCTGTTCCTGCAGTACACACTTCCGCCGGAAGACCCAGGGCGCCGGCGCGTGCAGATGTGGAGAGCATGTCGGGAAGATTCTGACGTCGTCAAAGTTGTTTCCCGTGCCAGTAGTGCCTGGCGATGCTAGGGGGAAGGAACTGTGTTGGGAAGATTCTGACGTCGTCAAAGTGGTCTCCCGTGCCAGTAGTGCCAGGGGAAGGAACTGTGCACAGATTATACGCCCCTCTTAGTGATTT
>JACVVK020000317.1:0-77500 GCA_018292915.2 Batillaria attramentaria | reverse complement strand
CACACACACACACACACACACACACACACACACGAAACCAACAACAACAAAAAAACCAACACAAAAACCTAACCGAGTTTGCACTTTATGACTGAGATGCTGAAAACCCGAACCTTCTTCGTGACATGACGTGACAGTTCTAACGTCGCTAGTCACGCTGGTCTAAACGTTACAGGAGTGCCTAACGTAGCTGGGAACCTCTACTGAACGTTCGCTAGGCACATGTAACGTTCTAACGTTACAGGACTCTTCCAACGTTACTGGACACATCTCGTTGTCGAGCACTGACATGTAACGATACAAATCTAACGTTGCACAACTCTTCAAACATCACAAGACACTGGCGTGTAACGCCGCTGGGCACGTGTATGTAGTGTAGCAGGAGTCTTGTCACGTTGCTGGGCACAGTTCACTTTGCAACACACTGGGCAAAAGTCCTCACACCTCTCTAGGCACATCTAGTGTCACTAGGCACATCCAGTGTCGCTAGGCACATCTAATGTCGCTAAGGACACCATTCTGACGTCACCAGGCACATCTATTGCCGCTAGGCACATCTATTTATTCCTCCGGGCATATGTAATGTTCCGGGACACTTTGAACGTTCGCGCAAAGACATTTTGCCACAGAGGGCAGTGGCAGCCGAATCACTTAAGTGCCAGGGGTTGACAACTCACGCAGAGAGAATCGAGGACACAGCACAGTGCTGTCCCCTTGTAACGCTGGCTGAAACCCATTTACAGCCGGTGTCCTCAAATCGTCCTCGATGGCTGCCCACGTGTTTGCAAGCAGTGAGGAAATATATTCTGCGCTCCCATCTACTTGAATTCGGCGCCCTTGTCAATGGCTTGATTACGTCTCCATCTTGGCACGCAGGGACGAAATTAGAAGACGCACACACACAACTGTCTGCGCGCCCATCTACTTGAATTCCAACCTCGTGGTATGAAAGTTGTTTTGGTCGAATCATTCCCTATCCATTGCCAGAGAACACAGGCTAACGATCAGACTGGAGTCATCGCCTATTCACCAGAGAACACAGGTTAACGATCAAACTGGAGTCATTGTCTCTCCATTGCCGGAGAACACAGGCTAACGATCAGACCTGAGTCATCGCCTATCCACTGCCATGGAGCACAGGCTAACGATCCGACTGGAGTCATCGCCTATCCACCAGAGAACACAGGCTGACGATTAAAGTTGAGTCATCGCCTCTCCAGTGCCAGAGAACACAGGCTAACGATCCGACTGTAGTCATCGCCTATCCACTGCCATGGAGCACAGGCTAACGATCCGACTGTAGTCATCGCCTATCCATTGCCATGGAGCACAGGCTAACGATCAGACTGGAGTCATCGCCTATCCACTGCCATGGAGCACAGGCTAACGATGAGACTGGAGTCATCGCCTATCCACTGCCATGGAGCACAGGCTAACGATCCAACTCGAGTCATCGCCTATCCACTGCCATGGAGCACAGGCTAACGATGAGACTGTCCACTGGCAGTGCGTTGGGGATCCTGCCGAACAGCGCCTTGCCCAGAGTGTCTGCGTTCAGCTGCTCGATGGCCGTCACGAGTAGCAGCATCTTTGTGTGACGTAACCCTGGCATGTGCACTGGGGGCACCATGTTCTGGATGTGCTGGTTCAGCATCATTGTGGCGTTCTCCTGCAGGGCTTCCACGGTGCGTGGGTCACTCAGGCCGGTCCGCTCTGAAAAAAAGGAGACATGAGGAGATTTGATTACAATTGTTGTAAACAGAGACGGACGGGCGAGTTGTCGCTGGTGCTGTTGTTGTTGTTGCTGTGGTGGTGGTGGTGGTGGTGGCGGTTGAGGAAATCGGGGAGACGGTTTACAAGCCAAGCTTACAAGGACAGGTGTGGTTTTTTTCATGTTTATTTATCTATAAGTTAAAGCGAGGTTGCGGATGATAAACAAAAGCTGAAAAAGTCAAAGAAATCTAGTGACAGAAAGCAGAGAGACAGACAGACAGACAGATGGCTAGGCGGACGGGCGGACACAAAGACAGACACAGAAAAGGGAGTACAGAGAAACAGAGAGAGGGACAGACAGGCAGAAGATTCAGAAGAAGAAAAAAAAGAAAAAAAAGCGGAGCTGGGAGAGAGACGTATGGAAACCAACCAGTGTATTTACCAGGCCTGAAGAGAGCGAGACATCTGAGCAGGTTAAACTCCTCCCCGTCTATAGCCAGACTGTGGGCACGTGACGCGATACTCATCAGCTCCATAGTCACCTTCTCCTTGTTGGGCACGCTGGACGCCGAAACGAGGCACACTGGTGACATTCACAGGAAGAGAATTTATGATAAGTATTTCCATCACAGAGGTAGACAGACAGACAGACAGACAGGCGGACGGACAGACAGGCGCACGGACAGACAGACAGACAGATGTGATAGCTGCTCTACTCACCGAGTTCTGCGAGTTGGTTGCTCTGCAAGGCGCTGAGAACAAGCAGTTCGCTCCACGACTGTTCCAGCAGTGCCAGCTGATCTCTGCCGCTCAGGCTGGAGAAGGTCGGAAGCCCGGCTACCCACCGGATGTTGGCCTGCAGCACGCGAAGCGCATGCGTGGCGATCTGCAGCTCTTCCGTCTCGCTAAGCTGTGGCGTGGCGCCCGCGGCTGACCCAGCAGTCGGGGGCGTAGGCCAGGGGATGAGCCCGGGGGTAGGGGTGGGTGCCAGGTGAGTTGCGAAGGGGAACGGGCGGGCCGAACTTGCGAAAGGGGACGAAATTGCTGCAGCAGCTGCAGCCAAAGACGCTGCCGTATCCATGTGCACGGGAGGAAGAGGCAACTGCGCGTGCGCAAAGACTGGAAGTTTGCCGGGGTTGACGGGGCTGGAGCCTGTCGAGTGAGGTGGGAGCGACAGAGGCATCATACCCGGAAAGGGAAGTGGGAGCGACAGACCAGGCTTGGGCACAAAACCCAGGGCGGCGTGACTCCCAGGATAATGCAGAGCAGAACCAGGGTGTGAGCTCTGATACACTGAAGCCCCGGACGTCAAGTGGGGGTGATGCTGTGACGACACGCTGACGAACGGAGACAGCTTGGGCGTGGGTAGTGACGTCAGTGGTGACGCTGAAGACGACGCTTGCATGGGTGACGTCCAAGGGAGACTGGCTGGCACCACAAAGGCTGACGCTTTGGAGGTCGTTGGCGTGGACTTGGGGTTGTCAGCAGCTGGGGCCTTATTACCAGTCTCCGGGGAATGAGTAGAGTTCAGAGTGGAGGGGGAGCTGTTTTCGTTGCCTGGAGACTGACCGCTGCTGTTGAGACTGAGGTTCTGAGGCGGGCTTCCCGTCACATTCCCGGAGTCCGGAGTCTTGGGATGCGTTTTACTCTCGTCTTTCTCCGTGGTGGAGTCCGGAGACTTCTCCACCACATCCACCTCCTCGTCCTCCGAGGAATCCTCTCCGTGCCTTTTCTTCTTTTCGTCCGCTTCCTTTTCCTCTGCTAGGGGATCCAACTTGGGGCGTTTTCCAGCTTCTGGGCCGCCGTTGGGTGACGGTAATACCACGTGAGCGTTTGAAGGGAGATGATTGGCCAGGGCAGGCGGAAGTCCGGCTTGGTGCTGATACTGCAGCGCCGCCAAGCGAGGGTAAAGGGAGGCCGAGGCGTAGTAGAGGTTGGAGGGGTAAGGGTAGGGGGCGCCAGGGTAGGGGCACAGGAAACTGGAGGAACAGTTCGAGAGAAGGTGGGGGTAAGGTCCACTGGAAAAAAAAAAGAAAAATAAAAGAAGGTAAGAACCCAATATGACTCAATATAAGTAAACTCAAGTACACTTTTAACGAAAATGCTCTTCGAAGTGTATTGTATCAAACGTTGTGTGTGTGTGTGTGTGTGTGTGTGTGTGTGTGTGTGTGTGTGTGTGTGTGTGTGTGTGTGTGTGTGTTTTGTTAGATTGTTTGTTTGTTTTTTTTGCAGTCCAAGCGAACGAGCCCTTTAGAACCTTTACCTTGAATTTCTTAACCATAAATACATACACACTAAAAAAAACTTTAAAGAGTTTAAAGTCGTGATTATTTTCATAGAAGACAAATCTAAGTGTTACAATAACACGATTCACTATACACACCTGCCAAGTTCTGGCGGTACGATGGCTGTAGGGATTTGACCCTCATCTCTCGGGGGACGGGGCGACCGCTCCTTTTGAACCGCTGAAAAAAACAAACGAACACAATAATCTTAAGGATAAAGGCGTGGGGGATATTGTTTTTCTCTTTAATTATTCATTGCAAGCAATCACAGTGCGGCACAGGTAAAGTCGAGTGACAGCAGCTCGTCAGTTTCACTGGTCCGTCCAAATAGTGCGAAGAAGTGCGAAGACGTGCAAGGAGGTGCGAGGAAGTGCGAAGAAGTGTTAAAACACCAAAATTTACTTACATATTGAAACAGATGATGTTTTTCTTGGTATTTGTGTGTGTCTCTGTGCTTTGTTTTTTTTTTTTTTAAATTAAAGAGAGCGACAGAGACAACGAGAGGAAAAAAAGCCAAGTATAGATTTTGAAATTGTGTATGTCTGTCCACAGTCTGTAAATTGTGCTTGAGTGTCGGTGATGACTGGTGCACTGAGTTTTATTCTAAAGAAATGCGCCTTACAAATATCAATTATTATTATTAAAAACTGAAGCAGCTTCAATCCCTTCCATTTAAAAAAAAATTACGTCTTTACATTTTAGTCCAGTTTTTCCACGCCAATTTCTCCGCCATGCTCTTTGTAAACTGGTTCAGATGAGCACGTATATATAAGTTTTTGCTTGTTGTGCTCTCTTTCAACGTAATACTGTTTACTGCTTGACGGTGATCCGGCTTCAATGAATAAAAATGTTTAAACCAATCCCTTCCAATCACCACCCACCCCTCCCTCCCTCACACAAACACACTCACCCCCCCCCCCCCCCACTCCTCACCCACCCCCTTCACCATCTCCGACCGAGTCCGTGAGACTGCATCGCGGTCGCATTTCGCCCGATAAACGAAAAACACACACTAAGCCCTGAACGGTTTTTGATATTCAATACGGTGTGGCTTTGAAAGGCACGACGGCAAAGTGGGTATGCGTCTCTTTTAGCCAACAGAGCACCGTGAACAGAAGACAAGGAGGAAGGGGGGGGGGGGGGGGTAAGGGGAGCTGGAATATTGGGGTGGAGGGGGTTGGGGAGAGGATGATGGGTTTTGATAGGGTCGTTTAGGCAAATGAGTGTGGATGATCTGTGTGAAACGGTACAGATTGAAAAGGTGTTGGTTGCACGTGCGGGGAGGACGTGTGTTTGGACGGTATAGCAATCGAACGGCAAAAATCGTGCTCGTTGGAGTAAGTCTAGTGCCTCTGTCTCGTAATCAAACGTGCTCAGTCTCTCAGTCTCTCTCTCTCTCTCTCTCTCTCAGTCTCTCTCTCTCTTTCTCTCTCTCTCTCTCACAGCACATTTTGCACCAAAAGAGCGGCCCGGTGGGTGGGTGGGTCGGTGGGTGGGTGGGCGGGTGGGTTTTGAGGGCTTTAACGTCCTTTTGCACCACGAACGGGTGATATCAAAGCCGGACGGGGCAGCGAGAAAAAAGGCCAGTACAAATATTTGGCCCAAGCCCACAAAAAAGCCCGGCTGAACTGAAATCAAGTCTATTACATCAAAAATGACATCTGTTTGTCTTCAATGGGCTTCAAAGTTAAGGTTACAAGAAAGGCACGGTACACTCAATAAGGTACGCATTAGAAGAGTTAAAAGTTTAGAAATCACATTTCTTACACTATCGATATGCATATTTATTCCACTGGTGTGCTATCCCGAACCTACGACAGAGGCCGGCCGGGTATCATCTGGTCAGCATGAGTTTAAAGGGACATGACTGAGGACTGGAATTCTTTGCACAACCCCTCATTGACACGGGATGACTTTCAGCCAAAAAGGACCGACCACCGCTCCCCCGCTTCCATCTCAAGAGTTATCCCCCGTAGCGCGTGCACGTCGCGAGCCGGACTATTTGCCGAGGAATTAAGACGCGTGGCGGCGCGGAGGCGTACAAACAAGTGCTTGGGACCCTGGACAGGTGCGCCGAGAGAACGGGACTTGGGACAGCGGACGGGAGACAACTCGAACAGCCCATGATGGATGATTAGTAAGCAGAGTGGTCGCACGTGCCCTTCACGCGCATGGCGGGAATGGCGCGTGTCGTCTGCTCAGCCACTTCACGTGTGGCGGTTGCTCTCTTCTTTGGCGTGCCGATCTTTCTCTATCGGAAAGTCTTTCGGGGAGATGACGTGGGTGCTTTAACGTTGAAAGAGCCCCCCCCCCCCCCCGTCCGTCTCCTCCTCCCCCCCCCCCCCCACTTCGTACACACACACAAAGACTGATGAACGCAGTTGGACGTTTGAAGCAAAGGTTTGCTACGTCGGAGCAAGCCAACTAGGAAAGAAAAAAACAAACGCACTGAAAACGGACTTCAGTTTGCAGATGTAACTGGCAGATCTCCAGTGACATTCGGATTTTTTCTTTCAGTCTTTCTTTTTCGAGACTTAGCTGAACAATGGATACTCCTCCTTGGATTTTTTTCCCCCTATGGTTGGATCCATGGTCCTCGATTACAGGAGAGGGACATCATGACTATAACAGCCCGTACAGGGGTGTATGGGGGGTAGGTTGGGGAGGGTTGATCGGCCGAGATGGACGGGCTGGAGAGGGGGAGGAGGGGACGCAGACGGAAAGAGAGGGACCAGGGTGGAGCGGGTAGAATTATTCAGTTTTTGTTGACCTTCGCTCTCAAGGCTGATGGCCTAACGGAATCACTTTCACCCAGGTAGGAGAGCGGGAGGCATCTGGCGGGTATTTCACGGGGATTAGAAATCAGGAACGGAGGGATACTAAACGCAGAGTGTTTGCCCGAACGATCACTTGAAATCTCGCTAGACTAAAAATGGAAGCGACTGAGTAAGGGGTGGGTGGGTGTTTCGGGGTTTAACGTCCTTTTCCACCACATCCGGGTGATATCAAAGACGGGGCAACGATGAAAAAGCCAGCACAAATATTTGGCCCCAGCCGGGATACGAACTCACGACCCGAGCATTAGAAGTCTAACGCTCTACCATTCGGCCACCCCGGCTCCCCGACTGAGTAAGGGAGGCGAAATCAAATTTGTCGTCAGTGAAAAAAAAGTAGATTTCTTAAAAAGGATAAAGTATATCCCTTAATCTGTAAATTAAAGAATAAATCAGTTAATGTCGATTCTGGGGTAGTTTTTGCTGAGTAAAAGTAGACATCAAAACTGCACGCTCACTTGTGTAAAACATTCGTTCAATTCAGTGTTTTCCCGCTAAAATAAAAAAAAAAAAAAATTGGACACCCCCCGCCCCTTCCCCTCTGTAAGTTTAGCCTCTCTACCCTCCCCCCCCCGCCCCACTCCCCCCCCCCCCCCCTTTTCTTCGCCTCCTAGCGTCTGTGCAGCCTCTGAAACAGCATCTCCACTTTTGAACAGACTTTGCAGGCAGTTTCGAGGACCAGTGAATCGATATCTTGGGCAAGTTGTCAGGTGTTCGCGAAAGAAACCAAGGGAAGCGTGCAGGTTATATTATGCGTCCTGCAAACTTCCCTCCGCCACCGTGTTTGTTTAGTGTGGAGAGTCACACTGACAACACCGGCCAACAAAAAAAAGGGCCGGGGGTTCACAGGTAAACGGGAGAAATTTAAGGAGCGGAATTGGGTGTTATTAAGGCACGCTTTTGTGGCGTCAATGACGCTGTGAGTTTGAACAAGGTGTATTCACAGGGGTAATGTTTTAGAGAAAGACTTGTCTGGGGGGGTTTTGCAGCCTTATTTGTCTCGCCCCCTGTTCGACATGTTACGCTGATGTGACAGAGATTTTGAACTGAACGTAGCGTGTGATGCCTTCTCCCGCGCCAGAGAAGCATCCCCCCTCCCCCCATCTCACACACGTACTATCGTCCCCACCTTCTTGCTGGTCATTATTTCGCAGTTTTGATTTTAAGATTGAATGACATTCACGGAACTGAAATTGAACAGCTGTGGTTTGAATTCTTGCGATAAATAAAGGGAGCAGGGCTGCAGTGAATGTTGTGATTTGTCTGGCAAAGTTTGTTTTACATCAAATAAAGGTCGAGTTTCTTTAGGTGGCAAGGGAAGAGTTCGGGAGTAGGTGAGGGGGGTAAGGGTGGGGGTGGGGATGGGATTCAGGGTTGTGTCATTTTTGAGGCCACAAGTTGACCGGAAATCCCTTTTGAAATATCGCTGAACGCCCAAGCAACTGAACCCAGTAGTGTACGAGCCTATTTTTACGCAAGATTCGTGACGTCAGTTAATCAGTTACTGTGTCGTCGTCATTTCGTGGATTTTTGTGACCCCCCCCCCCCCCCCCCCCCCCCCGAATTCAAAGCATTTCTAGTATGCCATCATTTCGTAGATGTTGTCATTTTGTGTGTGTGTGTGTGTGTGTGTGTGTGTGTGTGTGTGTGTGTGTGTGTGTGTGTGTGTGTGTGTGTGTTTAAAGCACGTCTAGGGTGTCAAACGTAGCGTTATGTTACATAGGAATATGCAGCATTTTCTTTGAAATCCGTCTCTGTTTTGTGTAGCCTGTATTACCATCGCTGAGGCCGGACGGAGCCAGACTGAGGTGTCTGTGAGACCGCCACGGGCAGAAGACGAACATCCCCTCCTGAAAGAACCCTGCCCAATATTCTAACTTCAGCTAGAGACGTGACTGGTTAATTGCTGCTACCCCCGAGACGGTGTTTGTTCGGCTAAGAGCTTTAACAAGCGAACTGGGAGCGCTCCCGAAAAGCACCTCCCGATCGATCGCCGCTGATAGAGCAGCGTGCCAAGGAACGAGAACTCTTCTGGCCACACCGGTGGCTGTGGAGTGACGGGCCCTTGTCCCGAGCCTCGCTCCGCGCACCATGCGCACGCGCACACGACTCGAGCACGAGCGATTGGGGGGGCTCCTCGACAAGTTTCGAGTTTCTGGTCTTTTGAAAAGAACCGCAAAATCTGTTTAGCCAATTAGTGGTTCACAGGCCTTTTCTGTGGCCAACCGCTAGGAGGAGGGGGTGAAGGGGGTGGGGAGGTGGGGGGGAGGGGGGGGGGGGGGCAGAGTCATGCGACCTGTGACTGGTGATTAACTGTCAGGTCCCGGGTTTAGTGAGTGGTAAACGAGAGGACTGTGGGAAGGGTTCTGGACGGACAGTTTCTGAGGTGAAATTGGCGACGCTTTGAAACTGACAAGATCAGAAAGAAAACTTGATAGGCATGCCGGCACTGACACGGCCTTGCTGGACAAAAGTTCTATTAACTCGATTTCTACCAAGTAACTTTAGGGTAGTGCACAAGTGGCCTCACTAAAAAAAAAAAAAAAAATCATAATTAATTTATGTCGGCATGGATTTACATTTGATTTAGTGGGAGTATAAAACTTTGATTATACTCGTATTTGCTGCAATAACAGCCGTCAAGGAACCGTTAATCTTGCCTGACAGAGCCAAAACCGACAAAGAGTCAAACACGTGGGATACTCATGCGCGCGAGTACGAAATGTGCTAATCAGTTGTGAAACCCACACGGATACTCAGTCGTAATGATAAGCGTAAGTTAAATGCTTAATTCATGGTAAATTTGTGGTTATCTTTCATTATTTATAAAGGGAGAGGATGATCTATCATTGAGCCAGAATGAATATTAATTACAAGGCTTGAACAACATCAGAACGGAACCCAGACCACACCACCAGCCGTCACGAGACAAACCCAATATTACACCGGAAGGAAGAAGGGTGGCTTTTTCAGGTTTCTGAGGCTAAAGAGTCTTCCGCCCCGCGCGGCTAAGCAACGGGGCATGTATCGAGGGGCGTACGAGTGTGGGAACTCGAGGGGCGGCAACTCGGGTGATTAGTGATTACACGTGCCCGCTCTTCAGCGCCGGAGAATATGGAAGGCCAGGGCGATAGCCCCGCAAATTTAGCTAATCGCTTCCATCGTGGTCCGAAAGCTATAATGCCCAACCACCCCACTTTATTTGCGCACAAAAAAACAGAAAAAAGCGTGATGTATTTCAGGTTCTGTCCTGCACTTGCCTGGCCGCGGGGAGCTAGGCTGAGGATTTGTCAATTTAAAAAGAAAAGCGTTTCTTTGTGGAATTTGTGACAGAGAGAAAAGGGGGGGTTGGAGGTGGGGAAGGAGGAACCCTGGGGAGAAGGGGGGGTGAGTGGGTGGTGTTTAGTTGGGTAAACGTCTTTTCCCCGCCCTTTTGCTGAGAATCGATCACGACTGTTTGACTACGAGTCAGTCAGACCGCAAGGAAACCGATATGGCTCTCTCTCTCTCTCTCATATAGGATTCAGGCCTTTGAGTTTGACCGTTAGTTTGGGATTCGGTAAGCTACCAGCATAGTCAGACGACGTGCGTCTCATTTAACATTTTCATTTGCGTCAGTTTATGGACACCTGGGTTGCGCCGGAAGGGACCAAAACACAGACAGAAGACAGACAGAAGACAGACAGACAGGCAGACAGACAGAGACAGAGGGACTGAGACAGAGGCAGACAGAGAAAGCATAAATAAAATGTGTTAGATAGTAAGCAAAGCAAAACACAAAGGTCAGTATTCGTTAACGAAACAAAACAAAACAAAACAAAAGGTGTTTACTTACCATTCGGGTTCATCTTGACCTCCATACAGCGCCTGTACCGGCATGCCTGGCACTGGTTCCGGCGACTGACGTCAACGACGCACGAGTTGTTGTCCTTGCACCGGTAGAGGCGCCCCATCTTCTTGCGGATGGCCCGTTTGAAGAAACCACGACATCCATCACAGCTAATGACCCCATAATGCTTCCCTGATGCCCGGTCACCGCATACCTTGCACAGCTGATGTGTTTTGCCATCTGAAAAAAAAAGGGAAAAAAAAAAGTAAAATACCGCTGTAGATAGTTACTAAAAATAGACAACTCTTCAGTGCCAAGGGCAGAACACGATGTTCATGGCAGAGTAATTCCTCCTTGGCGATGGATGCAAGCAGAGATCACGAATAGCACACGAACTGGTAAACCTTATGGGGTTGCTCGCATGTAAACACAAATTCAAACATGGCGGAGACCGCACACTACCTTGTTCGGGAAACAGTTTTCGTCTGACTGGTGTCCCATCTAAATGTCGTCTGCGTTTTCGCGCCGGTGAATTTGGAGAACTGAGGATCTCATCGGTAAGATCTGGCGGAGAGTTCCAGACGGGAGAACTGCAGAACGGATGTCGTTTTCTCGGTGTGTGCGGTGTTAGACATCGTGCGTTCGTCATTTGTACAAAGTATAATTCCGAGAACACGATGAAAGCCTGACAAAATGGGAACTGTCACTGTTGTGTGTGTTTGTGCCGATGTCAGTGTCGATTCAAACTGTCGTTGAAAACCTTTGAGGCCTGAAAACGGCGCTTTTCAGTTGATGAACATTACTCACGCAAACAAGTCGGATATATTACTGACGGCGCGTGATCAGCGTTTTCTTGTCGGGCTGTGTGTGGCCTATGCAAAATGTCACTAGATTCAATTTTTCTTCTTCTTTTTTTTATATTTGGGGGTGGGGTGGGGGGGGTGTTAGGGTGGGTACAGCTATTATTTTTATTTATTTATTGATCTTAATTTATTTATTTATATTTCTTTTGGGGAGGGGGGAGGGGGCGTATAATGACAAAGTGTTTCACGGTTTGTTCAGTTCTTTAAATAAATCTGACTGGTTTTATTTATTTATTTATTTATTTAGACACCGGAGAGGCAGACGAGAACATTTCTGTCGAAATCGAGTTTCTGCCAGCAGACCGTGAGAACGGACCAACACAAGAGAGGAACTCGGTCAAGGCGAAACTGAAACCGGATTAAGAGGGTTTACAAGGGCGACAATTGCTAATAAAAACGCAGACAAGTAAAGAGTTACCTCACTCTGCCCTTGCGCTGCATCGAAACACTGACTCCATACAAATCTTCTAACGGTTACTACGTTAATCCACTGGGCAGGTCAGTTTCCGCTTAAAGAAGTTCGACAAGTGCGCTTATGCCTTAATGTTACATTGTCTATGGATTCCGAGTGGATTAGGGACAAAGATTAAAGAGGTGCTGTTACGATTTGGGGAAGGGGGGGGGGAGGAAGACGGGGGGGGGGGGGGGGTCGGTGTTGTTGTGCACATGGTAAAGATATGAGTGTACCTTCGACTGAAATTTCTTTTCTGCGTCTGTGCGAAACACACGTAAGTCTGAGCGTGTGTGCTTCAAAGTTGTCTATTATATTGTATCACGTTGTTAAGCTGTGATACGCGTCGACAGGGGTGGGAGTGGGGGGGCGGGGGGGGGGGGGGTGTTTGGGGGTTTAACGTCCTTTTCCACCACATAGGGTGATATCAAAGACGGGGCAACGATGAAAAAGCCAGCACAAATATTTGGCCCCAGCTGGGATCGAACTCACGACCCGAGCATTAGAAGTCCAACGCTCTACCGTTCGACCACCCCGGCTCCTACGCGTTAACAGACAGTAAACATTCCTGATTTTAACGGATGTCAAATGAATCTACAGGTGGAGACATTTTGATGGACAGATAGGCTACTTGGGTGGAGAATGATTTCTGCGGCAGGAAAAGTAGGAGAATGTCGCCTGTGAGGGGATGTATCAAAAGGTCTCGTCTTCAAGGATCAGGCTGCTTTTGGATCAGTTCACTGGCCATCGGTATCGGACTTGTTCTGTTACACCTTACTGAATCGTCGGCTGTGCCCGACCAGCCTCTCTCTGATCCGATTTCCCGTCAGCCTTTTGTGCGTCCTTGGCTACCTGTTGCGCAAGCGCACAAAGCGTCAGCGGTAAGCGGAGCTGGCTTCCTGAGCCGCGCTTTCGCATTCCTCTAGCATTGTCGTTACCGCATCTTCGGCGAAGGCTGCGCAACTTTTGGGTCGAACCGGTAAACAGTTCACGGATCAAAGAGCCTGGGTGTTTGACTGGGAAAGGGTAACAGGTTCAAATCCGATCACAAACAGAGGAGACGACGGATTAATGGAGCAGGCTGCTAATCGGTTTATGGACAATTAAACCAAACTGCCGGTCACTAAGGAGGAAAGAATTCAAAAGGGAGGTAATTCAGACGAGACGGAGCCTTGTAAGGGGAATTAACCACAAGTAGGAGGGAACTTAATTGTCGAGGGCACTAACCGCTGTGCCCAGTCGCTCGGAAGAATCAGATTTGCGCAGACTTGGCCGCTAAAAGTCAAAAGACAGCTAATTGTTATCCGCGTAATCCTACAGGAGCTTGCTATTTTCTGCGAGTGTTCTCTAGGCAAGTTGGTGCATGCTGCAAATGTTAGAGTTCGGAAAACCCCTTTCGTCTGTTTTCCCACGACTCCAAAACCACCAACAGCAACATGTCTCGAAGAGGTGGTGTGAGTGAGGTGCTCTCTCTCTCTCTCTGTGCGTGTGCGTGTGTGTGTGTGTGTGTGTGTGTGTGTGTGTGTGAGCGGGAGGAGGGACTTAAAATGATTAAACGTGAGCAGAAAGGAGGTTTGGAAGAAATTAGCGGCATGCACATTGCGCGACGGACTTTGTGTAAAATGATCTGTTTACCACTTTCCGCAAATCTCCGTGTTAGAGGTTTCTGCGCGGCATCATGAAAAGAAAGAAGTCGAAATCGGAACAAGGCGTACCTCTAACCGTGATATCATTAGCCGGGTCATACGCCACTTGTCAAAGTTTACCGTTAGATCATACACCAACGCGGAGGAGCCTCTTGCACGCGTCCTTAGATACACCGCTACACCCGACTGGCCACCCGAAACTGTACGGTTACCCGGGTAACAGACTTAAACTCACACAGGCTCCACCTGCAGGGAGCCATTTAGCGGGTAGATCAAACCACCCGACACACCGTCCATTATCGCATAACGTACCAACAGACCGAACAACAGGTGAAGAGAGCTCGCGCGCGAGGGGGGGGGGGGGGGGAGAGGGGTGTGTGTGTGTGGGGGGGGGGGGGGGGGTACTGAAGCGACCGATGCCGCGAGACTGGCGACTTCCCAAACAAACGGATAAACGGGATACTGAGTTTCCAGGGTAGGGCTTTGTTAGACAGTCCATCTAGATGCGCGGGAGGGACAGTTAGATGTTCAGAAAATAAATGAAACTGCTATTTTATGAAGGAAGAAGACACCCCCCTCCCCTCACCCATTTCCCAATTTGGAAATAAAGCAAAACGGTTTGAAGAACTTTCCCCATACACTGGCCTATGTATATAATTAACGAATTTCGGAAAGTACTTTTGCAGCGCGAACCGGTATCAGCAGGCATCACTTAAAAAAAACAAACTTTTCTTGGCTTTTCAGTTAAATTCTTGTGCGATTTAAACGAATTTTTTTTTTAACTGTACGAGCTGTTGAAAAAAAAAGCGAAACACTGACACACAAAGCAAATTGTCACTAATACGGTTATAAATAAGTTGCACACACATACACACACCCACACAAAAACAAGCCAGTTAAAAGCTAGAACTACTCAAATTACATCTACTATCTAAAAAGGTTATGAACATGACAAGAAAAACAAAAAGAGTGTTTTGTGAATTGTTGATAAAATTTCGATTTGTGTCTGCGTGTCGTCGCAACTACTTCACTTCCACTTGATATTTTTCTTTCTCTTCCCAGTACTGTACGTTGAAAGCGGTCTGTTCTATCAAAGACACGTATCGAAATCTCTCGCTGCATAAGCCATGTCAAACTAATTCCTTTTCGGCGGAAGTTGCTGGTATACAGAGTAATCCAACTATCTCTAACTAAACCCTAGATTAACTCATTCAACACTAGCAGTTTTCTCCCTTGACAGTCCTCGGAAACAAGGCATTTGGAGTATTAAAAAAATGAAAAAAAAAATCACAGCCACTCTTTTCACACTATGGATCGCGGATGGGTCCAGGTGTTTAAATATGCGGTGCACTGGTCGTGTGGATTGTGTGACCCGGGGTTCAAACGTTGTGCAGGCGGGGTCGGACCGGATAAGCCGGCATCAGTAGTGAAGGAGTTAAAAACAACAACAACAACAACAAAACAACAACCTTCAACTGACCCTAAGTAAAATCAGAATTGTATCTCCTTCTTTGTCAAACTCACCTCGCTTCGCTTTCTTTTTCTTGTGCTTCTTCGACTTGTGTTTGCGTGACGACCGTTCACCGTCCTCGTGCCCCACACATGCTGAATCACGGCGGTTCTCCTTCCCCTCTGCGGCCATGGAATGAGGATGCTCCTTCAGCGCCCCGGAGTGAGTCCGCTTCTGAGCCTCATGGCGTTCCTGGAAGCGACGCCCGTCATCTTTGTTGAACAACCTGAGGGCGGCTTGAAGAAGATCATCGGAACTGTCATCTGCGTCATCGTCTGATGACTCTTCCTCGTCGGTGTCGTCGTTGTCACCAGGACGTGGGCGCTTTTGACGTATCTGGCGACTGGTTTGCGTAGGAGTGTCAGTCACCCCGGTGCAGCCAGCAGAGAAATCGCTGTGGAGTCTGCCTGAGGCTGTGGTTTCTGGAGGTGGTGGGAGATGGTCTTGCGACGGCTGAGTTGTGTGGTAGTGTAGAAAACTTTCATCCACAGTTTGATGGGCGGTGTTCAGAGCGCGGAAGATAGCGTCACTCACAGTCCTGCTGTGCGGTGTTGGCAGCGCAGAGAATGCTGTCTTCCACAGCATGTTGTGTGGTGCTCGAAGGGCAGAGGGCTGTGGTGGTTTCTTTTTCGCCACCTCGTGTCGAAGAGGAAACATGTTCTTCAGAGCTCGTCACGACACTTGTCTCCCTTGCTTGTGACGTGCGGTTCACTTCCGGTGAACGCGTCACATCCGACTTATCGTCCAAACGGACGACGTCTATAAGTTCTTCAGGGTCTGAGAGCTGGGGTGACTCAGGCTCATCAGTGCCTGCCTCCACTGCCATGCTGTTATCAATGTCTCCCGTCTCTTCTGACGTAACGTTCACTTCCAGTGACCGCTCCGCATCCGCCGGTTGATCGTCGCACACGACGTCAATGAGTTCTTCCGGGTCTGAGTGCTGGGGTGATTCTGGCTGATTCACCACCGTCTCCGGTTGATCGTCGCCCACGACGTCAATAAGATCTTCCTGGTCTGAGTGCTGGGGTGACTCAGGCTGATTCACCACCGTCTCCGGATGATCGTCGCCCACGATGTCTATAAAATCATCGTGGTCGGAGTGCTGTGGTGACTCAGGCTGATTCACCATAGTCTCTACTGCCAGTTTGTCATCAGTGTCACCTGACTCTTCCGGTGATCGCGTCACGATGTCTATAAGTTCTTCGTGGTCTGAGTACTGAGGTGACTCAGGTTGATCAACGATATTCTCTACTGCCATGTTGCTATCAATGTCTCTCGCCGAATCTCAAGTGTTAGGTTCAGAGAAAAATGTCAGTTCCGCAGAAAATAAAATGTCAGCTCCGCAGAAATTGCAAAAGCAAACACACTACAGGCACTTCTTAGAATGTATAATGTTCAATGTTCAGTGTCTCTGATTTTATTGCGTCTGGTGTGTTCTTTTTCCTCTTCAGTAATTTCAGAGTTCTTCCTAAGCCCGCTTCAAAACGTCAGAGTGGCTGCACAAACTAAACACACACACAAAAAACTTCCGCTGTATAAAGGCTACATCTGAGTAACTAACTGTCGATCTAAAACTGTACTGGAGGGAAAGGGGTAAGGTAGGTCTCGTGTACTGAAATTTTGCATCTCCTATTGCAACATCCCGCAGACAATATTGTGTGCTTTGTTTTCGGCTTCTCCCCTACTCTGCTAAACTGTTGATGTTGTATTTGTACAGCTGAGACTGTCTGTATTAGTTATACATAATAAACCAAAAAGAAAAATACTATTCTACACAAGAAAGTTTTAAAAAAAAAATCACACTCTAAGGTTAGCAGACACACCACACTCCTAAGCTAAATTCATGCAGAGAGTAAGATATAAAAATAAAAAGTTTATAAACACACGACAAAGAATCTACCGCAACCAACACTTACTGTGAAACAAAACAACGACATCAGAAGTTACAACAAGAAAGGTAGACACACTGACGACAAAAAGACACAAAAACCAGGTGGAAAAAGCAGTAACACAGACATGATCATGCAACATCAACACCAACACGCAAAAAGGTCCCCCCCAGCCCCCCTCCCCACCCCCCCCCACCCCCCCCAAAAAAAATCTAAATCCTCACAATTGAACTTGAAATCATGCTAACAGACTTGATTTTTGTTCACTCTTATTACGTGTCTGTTGTTGCTATTTTTTTCTTTATTTCTGTGGGTTGTTTTTTTTTTTTTTTTTGGGGGGGGGGGGGTACGTATTTGTTTTATATTATTTCTCTATTGGAGGGGGTGGGAGGAGGGGACATATTTTCCATCACTGAAGGATGACGTCAGAAAAAGGACTAAACAGGAAAATGCAACCGGCACACTTTTTATTTATTTATTTATTTATTTATGTCCCACGCTTGACCACTTAGGCTGTCCCCACCAACCAGCGTTTAAAGGGCGGACTACTCCATAGTAGCAGGTTGACAGTTTACAATAGAAAATGACTTTCCGCCCCTTGATTCGTTTAATTCGTCGAAAGGCTGGTTTAATCTCTTCGCGAGTGGCCTGCCCAGATGTTCAAGTAGGAACCTGTTGCAAGAGCCTAACTACCCACTTGAGCTCTTTCAGTTCCTTGCCGAACAGGGGGAAGCAATCATAGCCCTCGGCGCATTCTTACCATTGTCTCCCCTTTCGGCGTTACGCAAGAAGGACACGTGGGCGCCATTTTCACCGGAAGAAACCAAAAAGTATGTCGGAGAGGGCGTTGTTATGACAAAAATATTTGTCGGTTGACCACAATGATAAACTTAAAAAAACCATGAAAAACACCTTTCAAAAACCCCACAGCTGAACTGAAAATAATGCTATCAGACTTTCGATTTTTTTTTTTTTTTACCGCGCATCCGGTCTGTTGTTCTTGTTTTGTTTGTTTTCTTTCTTTTTTATGTTTTTTTTTTGGGGGGGGGAGGGGGAGGGGGTCCGGGGTGGTGGTGGTGGTGGTGGTTGGGGGGGGGGGGCTAGGGAGGTACCTAAACTACACTCGTTTGTATTTCAACCTGCTGACCACGATGATATTATACAAACAAAAAAACAAAATTAAAAATAAAAAGTAGGGGCCAACTGTTTTTTTTTTTTTTCCGTCTGTACCCGGAACGCGAATACTGATTCAGTTGAACGAACTGGAAAACTGTAACAAACACAAGTGAATGTGTCTCATTCAACGTACGGGCGGTGGGATCGAATCCCGGCAGGCAAGGGGGAGGGGAGAGTGTTCGGTGTGTGTGTCCGCGTTTTTGTCGTTGCTCCTTCCTTGGTGTCATTCTTCTAGTAGGGGAGCCGGGTGGCCGAATAGTAGAGCGTTGGACTTCTAATGCTCGGGTCGTGAGTTCGTATCCCGGCTGGGGCCAAATATTTGTGCTGGTTTTTTCATCGTTGCCCCGTTTTTGATATCACCCGTATGTGGTGGAAAAGGACGTTAAACCCCCAAACACCCACCCACCCACCCGTCACTCTTTTAGTGTTGAAAAGGACGTTAACTTCAACATGTCACAAACATTAAGCGATTCGCCGGCCAACCGGCTCTCAGTCAGTGAGTTCAAGACGGAACCGACACTCGTTTGTGTTTCAACCTACTGAACACGGTTGCAGGTTAAGGGTGGGGGTGGGGGAGGGGTGTTATATAGCTAACGTCAAGTATTCCTTTCTGGTCGCCTCTCTTGTCGCTACAGCTGCGAACACAAACAGTAAACACCTACGGGGACATCTTGGTGCTCTCCCTTGCGTCGCTCTTCAGTGGCGAAGGCGTTTTAGTTTATTCATCAGCGGCTGGGAAACGCGAGGTACTTGCGATCAACTCAGCCTACTAAAAGCCTCCCTCATTTTCGTTCATCGTTCATCTCAATCCCACTTCTGCTGTGAGGGGCGAAGAGGTAGCCTCGCTGCACATTTACCCTTCCCCCCCCCCCCCCCGCAACTCTTCTTTAGCTTTAGTAGCTCTGCTCTTTTCTCCCCTGAAGCAATGGTTACCCTAGCAACCGCCACCAATGACCTCTTCAGCAGGTTGTCAAGGAGCGTTTGGAGGTTGTTGGAAGTCAGGGGTGGTCGCCGCGACAAGGTTTTTAGTCGCTGGTCGCCGGGGTGGAAGTGGTTTTGGCGAGCAAATGGATTTCAACCCTGGGAAAATGTTCAGCGCAGCAGGATTTGTCCGAAGTTGTTCTTATCGTTATTTTTCTATAAGTATCTCAAAGCGGCGGAGATGTATATATATATATATTAAATTGGGCCAACACTGACTGTGAAAGCAGAGCATGGCGAATGTGCGTTTTGTTTGTTTGTTTGTTTGTTTGTTTGTAGTTTTCTGTTTCGTGGTGATAACATTGTCTAGGGGCAACCCTCCGCTTTCAGTTTTATGTCTCTTTTGCGTGTTTGAGCTGGGACATTTTTCTTCCCATTCACTGAGAGTTCATTGTATTCCTATCATAGTAGAAACTACAATTCACTCACAGAGAGAGAGAGAGAGAGAGAGAGAGAGAGAGAGTCAAGAATCAAGAATCAAGAAAACTTTATTTTTCAACGGTAGAGGTAATTAGCGTAAAACAGCCAATTTTTATACCTGCCGTTGCTAATTCTAGTAGTATCTATTCTAGCAATGTCTATCTAAATCACGGCATCACACATACACACACAGAGTCCCACGCACAGCAACAGGAACAAAGCAGAAATACCAATGCATCCATAGTTAAAAGAAACTACACACTAATAAGAGAGAGAGAGAGGCGGGACGGGGTGCGGTGGGGTGTGTGTGTGTGTGGCGATGCGGGGGTGGGGGGGGGGGGGGTGAGGGGTGTGTGTGTTTGGCTCATGGAGCTGTATAGAAACTGTTCTGTAAGGAAAGTCACCAAATGACCTTGTCAGTCACCACATCAATGGCGCATACTAGTAGTCAGTTATCATTTCAGTTACCGACTCTGATCAGTGTGAAACCGGATTGTTCAGTCTCGATAATTTCTTCGGCCAATGAGAGACAAGACAGTGTCAGAAACAACACAACCAGTAGGAGACTGACTACCAAATTCTAGTTACAGACACGAGTTCGCGCTCATTGAGAACATCACCCGGTCCCCATCGCTGCCTTGTCATTTTCAAGTCGTACTTCCTGTCATGCGCACATCAAGACCTCTAAAGTCAGCCCGCCAAAAGTGGACGAGGCGAGAGATCTGCAGATCAGCTTTCAATCTTTGCCTCAACTGTTCCGGCTAAAAGTGAAAAGCTACCTTCCCGGGAGGGCCTGTGGGCAAGTGTGAAGGGAAATAACTTCATCAAACCCTTGGAATTATCGGACCTAGACCAGCGGTGGGACGGTTTTTGACCGGAGCGCACCGGCAAAACTTGATGAAGAGGCGGAGAGGGGTGAGGGGTGAGAGAGCGAGAGAGGGGAAATAATGAGGTTGACACCTACACCCGGGACCCTTCAGACCGCCCGTCTTTGGGTGGACTCCATCCGGGTGTGTAGGGCCCCCCTGGGGTTCGGGCAGGGATGTTGACTTTCTACCCTAGCCACTTCGACACCTTTTTCGGGCCCATTGGCACTTCGGCACACTCTGGTACCATTTCATCTTCCAGTTAATCGGCGGCCGAAACCCGGATGCTGAGATTGAGACAAGCTGGCTGGGACAGACACGCTTTGAAAGGGACTCCACGGACACTGAAAAGTTCAGTATCAGAGACAGCTATAGAGATAAATAGTATGTGCAGATAGATATCTGTAGACCTTGCGGCCAAAGTCCGTTCTCGCAAATTATGCGTAGCAACGACGGCTCGTGTTCCAAGTTGAAAAAGTTCGTGGGATTAATATAAAATTAAAAATAAAAAGATGGCCATGACAAAAATATTAATAAAGGTGCTGGTATTTGACTCCAGAGAAGGTTACAGTAACCGATGCAGACGGATAAGTAACAAAATAAACATGTGTTTATTATTTATAATCAAAACAGTGTGTAACCAAGCTACGAGGCGGGATGGGGGGAGAATGGGGCGTGCTGAGGGTTAAGGAGAAGGGGCCTCAATGTGAACAGGATAAGTAACAAAATAAACATGTGTTTATTATTTATAATCAAAACAGTGTGTAACCAAGCTACGAGGCGGGATGGGGGGAGAATGGGGCGTGCTGAGGGTTAAGGAGAAGGGGCCTCAATGTGAACAGGATAAGTAACAAAATAAACATTTGTTTATTATTTATAATCAAAACAGTGTGTAACCAAGCTACGAGGCGGGATGGGGGGAGAATGGGGCGTGCTGAGGGTTAAGGAGAAGGGGCCTCAATGTGAACAGACTACCTGTAGCCATGCTGGCTGAATGGATACATATGAATATTTAGACATATGTGCCTGTACCCCCCTGATGGGATTTCTGGAAATAAATAAAACTGAAACTGAAACTGGTTTTCCCGTTGTTTTTTTGTGTGTTTTAAGTGTTGTTTAACGCCTATTTCCACCACACAAGCCACGATATCAAGGACGGAGCAAGGGAGGAGGGAGCCATCATCGCAGTATGTTGGCTACTAGCCGAGAATCGAACTCACAACCCGCGCATTGACAGTAAAACCTCGCCACCACCTCAATTATCCCATCCTGTCTATGATGAGCAACTAGGATGTGACCACGGCGGTCAGTAAAAGAACCGGCTATCCAAACAAAGACAGAAGGAAACATTCATCTGCTAAAAACACACTCATTTTTCTTAAATTTGTTGATTTCTGTCCGTCTTATCATCCTCTCCTATTTTTGTCGGAAACTTTGTCTCCTCTCTTTGAAGTATCCCTAACTGAACTTCGTGTCTTCCGCGCGCTCGAAAATCCTGAACAATATTTTCCTACGGCGCATGTCCCTAGCTCATGACGTGTTAAATGACCTCACACGTGTGACTTAGAAGCGTGACGTATGTTTATGTTGAATTGAGGCGTGTGCCATCACGGGTCTGTGTTATCTGAAAACTACTGGCGCGAAAAATTGGACCACGCAGACGACGATTTACCGGCTTCTGATCAAAGAGGGGGGAGGGGGTGGTGGTGTTGGGAGGGTCCTCTGAACACGCGTTAGGGCTGGTTTCAGTATGGTCCGCGAGTTTAACTGTGGCTAATAACGTATTTGCGGTAGAGTTCCGAGAAAATGTTATGCGTGCTTGTTGTCGCACCTGCTTTGGTGAATAGTTGAAGACTTAAAACCGCATACGAGGGGTTTACCTTTTTTTTTTTTTTTATTCATTCAATTTCTTTTCTCATTTTCTTTCCTTCTTTTTCCTTCTTTTCTCTTTCCATTTTTGGGGGGATTAAAAATAAACAACAACAACAACAAAAAAACTCAATTCCTAACAAGTACGTTTGGGGTGCTACGCCAGTGCCCTCACTAAACAAAATCATAAATTATTTCATGGATTTAAATTTGGTTTAGTAGGAGTGCTGCACTTAGATTATACTCGTGTTTTCTGCAGTAAGAGCCGCCGAGGAACTGTTAAATCTTGCCTTATTTTCGCACACAGCGTCAAAACCGAAAAAGAGTAAAACGACGTGGGATACTCGAGCGCGGTACAGTTACAGGTGAAAAAAAAAAAAGAGAGAAAAAAAAAAAAAAAAAAAAGAACGAAAAGCAAATGATGCAAACTCTGGGCGGGACTGGTATCGGAAAAACGCAACAAACTTTATATTCACCGTGACTTTTTCTGTAAAGAAAACTTGTGCGTATTTCTCTTTTTCTCCTCCTCTTTCGAGTGAACCTGTTTATGCTAGAGCTGCTATTTGGTTTAAACAGGTTTCTTGCGATACTGACAAGTCGTCCAAGTAAACAGATAGTGGGCGTAAACAAGCGGCACCGCTTATGTTAATACTCAGTGGGAAAACGTACATATTGACAGCATTGAAATGGCAGACTAGACTGGTAAGTAATAATGATAAATTAAAACTACAGAAGGGATAGAGAGAGACAATGACAATGACAATGACAATGATTCTTTATTTATCAACGGTTAAAGCTTTAACACAAAGGTCAATTTTCGAACTTGCCGTTGCTACAGCTACTACATAACTATAAAGAACAGCTACACTACACTAAAAGAAGGATCAATCCAACACACACACACACACACACACACACACACACACAGAGGCAGCGTCAAAGATCATAATTGTACACTGACTTCGATAAGGTACAGTGAGAGAGAGAGAGAGAGAGAGAGAGTGACAGACACACAGGTTCTATGTGCACTCACAACAACGAAAAAAAAAAGGGGGGGGGGGGGGAGAAAAAAAAAAGAACCTACAGCTGCCCCCCCACCCCCACCCAATAAATAAATAAATAAATAAACTGCGATAACTACACCCAATAAATAAATAAATAAATAAACTGCGATAACTGCTACTCCGGGGGATAATGGAAAATGTTGCCAAGAGAGGTTCTCGCCGAAGTCATATTATTAAGAAACTGTTGATATTACAAGACTTGAAGGCTCGTAGACTTCAGAGAAATTGGTCAGTCAAAATGTAATGTCTTTGAAGACAAAAAAACGTGGAACGGTCAGGTAGAACAGATAACCAGCAAATAGCCAATATATCCTACTTGCAGAAACGAAATGAATGAATGAATGAATGAATGAATGAATGAATGAATGAATGAATGAATGAATGAATGAATGAATGAATGAATGAATGAATGAATGAATGAATGAATGATACTTGGTACGTGATGCGGGAAGTTTCTGTTAACACGGCGACGCGCCACAAATAGATATTGGTTGTCTCTTAGTTTTAAATCGATTTTACAAATTTAGTTCACTGTCTTGTGACCGGCTGCGGATTGCTGATAATTTTCTTTATTACCCGTGTCGGCAGAATTAAAAAACTGTTTTATCCCCGAGCTGGTCCAGGCCATTGTGAGTTCGTGAACCGTTTCAAACATCTACACATTGCTCGTTTTCATTGCTCGCTTTCATCCCTGTCTCACTACACGGGTCTTCTTTTAGTTCAATGTGTGGGTTTTTTTGTGCTTAGTCCATTGTCTAAATTTGCCTAAAACAGCGTTTATTTATTTATTTATATATTTATTTAAAGGGGATTGTAAAAGGATCGTAAAAAGGATTGTGATTGTTCGGGTTTTGGGGTGTTTTTTTTTTAAGAAAAAAAAAGTTTGCTGTTATGCCCATTTCGTCACAAGCTATAGCTGTTCTAGCATTTGTTTAATTGTTTAAATTGTTTTGGGGTTTTTTTGGTTTTTTTTGTTCTAAAGGAAAAAACTGAAGAGTGTCAGCTCAAATCAAACCAAACCGAACACGAAACAAACCCTACCCCTACCTGTACGCTAACTTAACCTAAGCTATCTCTGTCCCTAACCTTAACCGTAACCCTAACTTACAAACCCTAAACTCTTAGCCCGAACAAAACAAAACAAAACAAAACAAAACAAAACAAAACAAAACAAAACAAAACAAAACAAAACAAAACAAAACAAAACAAAACTTATAACATACCTGGCCCAGTGATGGTTGCTGAATCTGCTCCGTGTCCGATAGCTGCGCTCATACTTGTGATGTTGTTGAGTCTTCTCTCTTCTTCAACAGCAGAAGTTTTCGCTCGGATTCTGGCAGTCACGATGTATGGTGTCACATACCTCCAGTCCCGAGAAACTGACTATCGCCGATACACGTCCGCTGTCTCCAAAACGCCTTCGTCTGCATCAACCAAGACAATTGTCAGTTTCTGTGCACGAAAGCGGAGATTCAGTGAAGATTCTCTCTTTTCTGTCAGTCACGAACAGTTAGATGAACGCAGGAGCGCACAGTCAGAAGAAATGTAGAGTCAGAAAAACTGAAGAAGTCACTGTGTAGACACTGGCACAGGCTGGTCAAGACTTCGGCCTCGTCTGCTAAACGTTGCCACGTCAGTTTCCTCGGTTTTCTTGAAGAAGAAAAACAAATCAGTTTCAGCAGGATACCGTTGCTCAAAACTTTCTCAATCCACGACTCCGTCTTTCGCCCGCACGTGCAAGTTGCCGTAATGATGATCGCATCAAGCCGCTAACTTATTTAAGCCCTTCTTGTGCTGGTCACTTCCCCTGTTCACCTTCCCCCCAGAGCGAGGGGGCGGAGCTAATCTTTTACCGTGCTCCTTGAGCGGGCGGCCTCTGGCCGCGCGCGCTTAGCTCCGCCCCCGTAGCGTTTGATTGGATGAGATCAGGCGAGCGCGCGTGCAATTGACAGGGTCAAGGCGATCGATCGGGAAGCAGGCGATCTCGGTCACTAGCCTGGAGTCATTTCAGGTCATGGGCGCCAGTTTCTGCTGCTGACACAGTATGGGGTTTTCACGAAAAGTTTGCGATGTGCGGTGTCAGTTCACGTTGTCTCCGAGTCAGTTCAGTTTTTAGTGGGGTTTCAGTCAGTCTTTGGTTTACACAAGTTTATTGCAATATGGGTTGTATAACTGAACACTTAATGAGCATAAACAAGCACAGCTTATGGTAATGTTCAGGATGGAACAAATAAGGTGTGAAGATATTGCAATGGCAGACTAAATTAATCTAAAAATCTGATAAATGAACAACACTACAAGAGAGAGAGAGAGAGAGAGAGAGAGAGAGAGAGAGAGAGAGAGAGCGAGAGAGAGGTGTTTGAATTTTGTTGATTGTGTCTTTTCGTTCATTTCATAGACAAGATCTAAACACTACAAAACATTTCAGTGTTGTTATTATTCTGTCATTAATTCATTCAACCCAAGCTACGCCTATGGTCGAAACAAGATTTCAGTCTTCCTTGCCGGCTGTCATAACAGTCAGACAGAAATTCATTTTCTATGTGTATGTTCAAAATATGGGTCGAGATGAAATTACTCCCTTAGAAACGGGGGGGGGGGGGGGGGGGGAGGGGGGAGGGGTAGGTCTCAGTTTGTCAGTGAGCATTTTCATATCAAAGGCGGTCAGCTGCTACATTTTATCAGTTCTAAACGTGCTTTTCAAATTCTTCTTCGTAGACGGGATTTATCATATTACAAGAGTAGAGCACAAGAAACAATACTCAGGTTATGCTTGTGCTCAGTGCTCACATTTCCGTAGAAACAGAACATTTGCTGTGCTTTTCTGTATCAGTTGTGTCATTTTACAACGGCAGCATTCTTCACCGACACACTGTCTGATACGGAAACATAATTTAACTCGAACTAGAAAGCAAGGCAATCGCTGAAAAACGAGCGCTTCAGTAATATAGCAACGATCGTTATAGACCGAGTTCCAAACATTTGAGGCTGCTAGAAAACTGAAAGAACATTCGCCGATGGTTTTCATGATGTTATATGTCTGAAGCTGTGAGGAGAACGCTGAAAAAAAAATGAGGGGATGAGGAGAGAAAACAGAGAATACAAAAAGGAAAACATCTGGTCACACAGTTGGTTTAAAACAGGTTTATTGCAATACAGGGTGTAGAAATGTAACAATGAATGAGCATGAACAACAACAACAACAACAACAACAACTACTACTACTACTACTACTACTACTACTACTACTACTACTACTGACTACTACTACTACTACTACTACTACTACTACTACTACTAAGGCCCATGGCTCCAAGTGGAGCATAGGCCATCGACTGACGACCCTTCGCCATCGGACTCTGTTCTGGGCTACTGTTGCCACTCCAGTCCAGTTGATAATGAACAAGCACAGTGTATTGCTCATTGTGGAACAAATACATTGTGACAGTATTACAATGGCTGACAAAATCGATCTGTAGTTATGGTGAATCAACACTACAGGAGAGAGAGAGAGAGAGAGAGAGAGAGTGTGTGACAGTGACAGTGACAATGACAATGACAATGACAATGACAAACCTTTATTAAATTTTTTCAACGGTAGAAGATTTTGACCATCGGCCAGTTTACAACCTTGCCGTTGGTAAACTACAGAAACTACAGAGAGAGAGAGAGAGAGAGAGAGAGAGAGAGAGAGAGAGAGAGGTGGGGTTGGGGGGGGGAGGCTAAAAAAAAACAACAACAAAAAACAACAACAACAACAACAACAAAAACTCCGCTGGGCTGCTCTAGACTGTTAGGAAAGTATTGTGTAACGAAAAACGTGCTTCCTGAACGTGACTGAAGATAGTGTACCTTTCTTGCATAGAGAGACACCTGTTACCGTGAAGGAGTGTATGAGTGTCGACCAGAGTGTTCTGGACGCAGCGTAATTCGTGTTTCTTATTTCATTATTATTATTTTTATTTTTTTAATGGAGCCATGGCTGTAGTAGGATGTCTCCTTACAAAGACGGGTTGCGTCTTGCTGTATTGCGTTTTGAAGTGTCTCCACGTGCCTAATTATTTTACTCACATCATGATGTACCATAACACACGTACGCGCGCTAAATTGCATGATGAGGCACCCAGCACGGAAAGGGCAGCACGTGTGCATGTGATGGGATTAGGATATGGCAGGCCGTCTCGCATGATGAGTTTGATAAGCTTAGAGAAACCCTGACATTCCTTCACTGTCGAGGAGAGTGGATTAGTAAGCAAAGACAAGCGCAGCACACTACGACAAGATGTCCGGCGAACGCGTGCCTATTGTCCTGCTGACCCAACGTGTAGCCGCGAGGGAAAGGCGTGTCAGTTTCATTAAACCCATCAAACCCCGTCACGTGACACCGCATGCCAGTTTCTAATCCCATCAGCCGCACGCGAGCGACATGCTTCTCTTCCGTGGCCGCGTGTGCAACTTTCTTTTTGGTTTAAACAAGTTAAACAAGATTGCAATACAGTTTGTTCGAGGTAAATAAACAATTTCTGAGCATGAACAAGCTGGGCTTATAATAATGCTCAGGGGTCAACAAACAAGTGCATGTTAACGGTATTGCAATGGCGGTAATTATAGTAAAACTTTCTTTTTCACGCCCCTTTGGACACACGAGGGACTCGGGTCGTGAGTTCGAACCCTGACTGGAAGCCAAAACATTCTGTTAATTTTTCCTCCGGTGTTGCCCCGTCAGTCTTGGATAATCAACCTTATGTGATGGAAAAGGACGTTAAACCCTCAACCACCAACTCACCCGGACACAAGAGTGAAAACTGAAAAATAGAAATAAGTTTGATCGTGTTTATACCATGCTTGATGTCGTTGTTCAAGATTACCGATTTATTTTTTTAACATCAGTTTTAAACTAACCTTATTGTTTAATTGCAGCTAGTTCCTTGCTTTTAAAAAAGCACCAAGGGGGTGGGGGGATGGGGGGAGGGAGGGGGTGGCGGGGAGGGAGGAGGTGGCGGGGGGGGGGGGGGGGGCGACAGAGACTGAGCAGCGGAAACTGAAGTTCGTTGTCAAAAAAAAAAAGGGGGGGGGGGGGGGCAAAGGATTTGAAGCAGAGGGAAAGTATTCCGATAGCGGTGTCGTGCATACAGATAAAACAGACTGCAGATCAACGTGAATTGCCTGAAGTTCACAGATTTTATCAGTTATCGTAAAGAAAGAAAGTGCACAATCTCAAGATTTATCAAAAGGAATCGAGAAAATTGTTATTTGAGTATGTCCAGTATGAACAACAACAACAACAACAAGAGAGAAAACAAGTATGATAAGTGCCATGTTATAGCCTCTTGCAGGCCGTGGTTGTTACGATGTGAGGGAGTTAATTTGTACGTCTGCTGCTTACAAGCATCTGCTTGAAACCTTTCTTTTTTTCGGGAGGGGGGGAGGGGAGAATGGGGGGGGGGGGGGAGGGGGAATGGGAGGGGAGAGGGGGAGGGGGTACTTTGATTATAATATTCTTTCATTTTCTTCAGGAAGCGTTCAAGCTTCTTTTTGAATTTTTTTTTTTTTTTAATTGCAGAGCCAACAAGGCCGATCGTGTGTACTCGAGCGTTGGCTATACACGTTTTGGACTTGAGGACAGAATTACAGGTTAGACTCACCAACTCCCAGTCATTAACCCCGGGTAGCCGTATACAGGCCAACCCGCCATGTCGCTTGATGAAAAGCCTGAGAATGTCGCTGCATTTGATCAAACCAATGATTGAAAGTTCATCTTTGTCTGACAACTGTTCTTACGCATGTAGTTACGAGGGTGGGTGGGTGTTTGGGGGTTAAACGTCCTTTTTCACCACATACGTTGTAGTTACGAAGTCGAAGACTCATCCGATTACTCAACAAAGCCCCGCACCCCCCCCCCCCCCTCCCCCTGTTTCATCATGCACGTAGCTTAACGATATCATTATTACCGTATGCCTTCAATATCGATATCCCATTGAGAGGACTGAAACCCCATCCAATCTTTACATCAAAATATACATCTATTCCGAACCGTACAACAGTTTATTGAATCATAGGGTCGCTTCACCAATTAGATTTTTTTTTACATTTACGATGTGTCCACTCAGCCACCACCAACTCACGCTCCTTACTGCATTCTAGACTTTAGTACAGTTTGATATGTTCTCTTCTTCCTTTCTTCTCTTCTCCCTGTCCCCCTTTTCCTGCGACATTTTTTTTTTTTCTCATTCAGTGTTACGCTCTGCTCAGTTTAGTCACCTGCATCAGTCTCCGCCCCTTGCGCCGTTATTCCTCTTCCTCCCACCACCCCCCCCCCCCTCCGCCCCCCCTCCCCCTTCCCCGTTTTGTTCTCTACTGCTAGTCACTTATTCAAGTGAGGTGTTGATTAAGTGGTTCACAATAACGGGTCAGTATGACACGCATTGATACAGTCTGATACAGTGTTTGATACACAGTGGCAAGGGCGGCTAATTCCATCAGGGGAGAGAAGCCAGATGCCGTGACACGTTCGCTGAAGCGTAGCATCACACGTCTTGTAGAAGACAGGCGAGTGAAGCTTCTTGTGTCTTGGATTTGCTTCGGGATGTATCGGGTTTTCTCCGCCATGCATGCAGTTTGGCTCATATGAGCACGTTTGTAAGTCTGTTGTATGTATTACTGTTGTATGTATTACTGTTGTATGTATTACTGTTTGACACGTTCAGTAAATTTCAACTTGAAGTGTACCCGTCGGGGCGGTCGGTGGTCTAGTGGTTAAGAGACTTGTTACCAATGCGAGAGTTCAAGGGTTCGAGTCCCACTCGGGGCAAAGAATTTTTCCTTCTCGTATGTGGCACCGTTCATTCGGGCCGATCGTCGGGGGTTCTCTCCGGGTACTCCGGCTTCCTCCCCCTCTGCTTTCGAAATATTCAGCCCACCAAATTTGAAAAATAAATGCAGTTCTAAATTCCGAAATTGAAGTAGCTGAGCTGACCCTTCGCACCACGTGATTGTAATGTGTTTATGTCCAGTGTGTGAGAGACTGCGTGCGGTTTACGTGAGCGTGCGTGTTGAGTTCAGTTCGCGGCGCTTTGAGCCGATTCATGAAATTGGGTAAAGCGCCTATACAATACTCATTATTATTATTATTATTACCCGTTGGCGGTTGAAACAGATTTATGGCAATACAAGTCGTTCAAGTGAACAAATAGCATAAACAAGCACTGTTTATGATGATGCTCAGGGGGGAACAAGTACATATTGACGGTTTTGCAATGGCAGACTAAACTGGTAAGTAGTTATGATAAATTAAAATGAAAAAGGAAGGGTGGGGGAGAGGAAACTGGTTTGATTGGTGCAAAAAACAAAACAAAACGAACAAACAAAAAACAAAACAAACAAACAAATAAACAACAACAACAAAACAAAAACCGCCGTTGATAAGAAAATGCTCACTGACCAACTGAGACCCCCCCCCCCCCCTGTCTGTCTGTCTGTCTCTTTCTCTCTCTCTCTCATAATTCGCGAACCGCCGTTGCAAAGGTTGCTCTAACTGCTAAAATTGTTTTTGAGATTGTCTTAAGTCTTGTTCATGCTCAAGCTGTTTTTCTGCACTTCCTCCAATGAAACGGAATAAATCCAAACACAAAAAACCAAACAAATAAAACAAAACAAAACCCTCCATTTTGTTTAACCACCCGATTAATAAATATCAAAGTGCCTGCTTTTCGTAACGGTACGTCGGACTGTGTGGTAAACAGTACGCCTTATAACTCAGTGAGAAAAAAAACTTGAAATGACAAGATTATTCAACAAACACCTCCTTGCTTGAAATGACAAGACTATAATGATTATTCAACAAACACCTCCTCTCTTCCCTCAAGGAAAAGACCTGCCAAGGTTTCTTAAACCTATCAAACTCATCATGCGAGACTGCATGCCATATCCTAATCCCATCACCTGCACGCGCCGGCGCGCGACATGGCCCCTCTACTCGTATTGACAAGGTAAGGGAGCCAACCGCATCTCTAGGTAGCCTCCCCTGCCATCACCTACGCCCGCTACGGCGCCCGCGGGTTGGCGCTAATCCCATCACGTCTGTGCGAGTGGCACTGCGCATGACCGTTTAATTTCTATTGTCCGCGCATACAGATAAAGAAAACAGTGACACGATTTGTGGGTTGACTGCCAGATTGTTTACAAGTTTGTCGGGAACTGTCCATGCGTAGCCGGCATGGTGTTCGACTGACTGATACTGTAACCCCGTCTCGTTGTGTCTTGGTTCTATGGCCGGTGGCGGTCACGGTACTTTTTACTTTTTCCGGCGCAAGTTTTCACAAAAATGGTGGTGGTTTTCCCTGATTTCCCGTTGGTTGAGTTCATGTTTCATGCTTCTGTAGTGTAGGCGAGACGATGTGGCTCACAAGATGCGGAGTAAATTCCACCACGTACATTAAAAAAAACCAAACAAACCCAAAACAACACTGACACACACACACACACACACACACACACACACACACGATTTTTCAGATTTGACTTTACCGTAGGCTATTATTTCAAGTTTTTTTTCTGTTTCTTTTTTCTTTTCTTTTATTTATTTTTTTTTTTTTGGGGGGGGGGGGGGAGGGATAGGGGGTCGCAATTTTGTTTGTTTGTTTGATGTAGTTGGTTCACTTGGTTTTGTTCGTAGTTTGTTTGTTTTGTTTTTTTTTGGGGGGGGGGGGGGGGGGCGTCCAAGGAGGGGGGATGACGAAGTTGTCATTTTGTTCAAGTTGTCATTTTGTTTGTTTGTGTGTTTTACTGTAAATACTTTTCAACAAAACATTGCTCCGGCCGGTGCTGACTTGCTTCCATAGTTTTTACCATGACGGGCGTCAGTGTGTGTTAAGATGCTGCAGACAAGAAGTGAACATTGTCGTTAAAATAATAATGGGGAGCGAAGGGAATTGAGGAGAGAGACAATGACAATGACAATGATCCTTTATTTATCAACGGTAAAGCAATTGGCACAATTACCATTTTCAAACTTGCCGTTGCTACTCTAAATTACAAAAGAAAGAAAAAGTAAAGAAAAAAGAAGAAAAAAAAATCAAGCATTTAAAACTGACAAGAAAAAAAAAAGAAGAAGAAAAAAGTCAAGGACAATCATGAAGCAAAACAACTAAATATAAGCCAAAAGGTGAAGAGAAAAAAAAATCGCCTGTATAAGAGACTACATCTACGTTTAAACAAAGTAAAAAAAACAAAAACACACACACACACACACACACACACACACACACACACACACACACACACACACACACACACACACACACAAAACACACACACACACACACATCCTCTCTCTCTCTCTCTCTCTCTCACACACACACACACACACACACACACACACACACACACACACACACACACACAGAGCAGGTGTCATTACAATACATGTATGTCAAGAGAGAGAGAGAGAGAGAGAGAGAGAGAGAGAGACTGAGAGAGAAGGGGGGGGGGGGGTGAGTGTGTGTGTGTGTGTGTGTGTGTGTGTGTTCTTTTCGGGACGCGGGTGCCTATGGTATGTTTTCGTTTTGTTGAAATCACGACCTGGTCGACGTTACACCATGTACAGATGTACAGTATCGTCACCACAAGGTGAAACTTCACGTCTGTGTATGTGTGGACTATTGTTTTCGTGTCAGCCTGTCTGTCCGCCTATCTGCAGGCAGTTACAGGTTCAGTGAGAGACTTGGGGGTTTCGGCGTCAGTGACTCGGTCTCAATTCCTCGTTTTTGATTTGATTGAAGCAGTGAATAGACTGAAGGCTGTCATCACCTCGCCAGTGACTGATGCTCGAATGTCAGTCAATACAATTATCCCTGCCCCAGACCGTGAAAGTCAAGTCTTTCATCATCAAGCTTCGTGTTCTTTAGTTCTGACAACCGGTACAACCCAGAAAGCCTCTCATGTTTGGTCAAGTTTCTTGAGTCAGCCACCACTACGTCCGCGGTACGGATCGAGTAAGTGTATGTTCCAGATATTCATTCAGGTCGTGCCTGTCGCATTGACGTCACCATAACAGTACAGACTGCAAAGTCGCGCGCGCCCTGAACAAAACACATAGGTGTGAGGTTCAGATCCAATCATTGAATTATCGTCCGGGTCTTGTTGTCGTGTCAACACCCAAAACAACAATTACGCTCTGCTCAGATTTAGTCACCTGCGGCTCCGCCCCTTTCCCCCCTCCCCCTCGTTTTCCGACTTCTCTACTCACTTATTGAAGTGAGGTGTTCATTAAGTGGTTCACAATAACGGATCAGTATGACACGCATTGATACAGTCTGATACAGTGTTTGATACACTCTGGAAGGGGCGACTAATTCCATCAGGGGAGAGAAGCCAGATCCCGTGACACGTTCGCTGAAGCGTAGCGTCACACGTTTTGGTAGGAGACAGGTGAGTGTATCTTCTTGTGTCTTAGATTTGCTTCGGGTTTATCAGGTTTATTTATAGGATGCATTGGGGCTGTTGTTTATGCTTCGTCGCCACCAGTCTTTCTCTCAGTTAGTTATCATTGTCAGTTGATGTTGTGTTGTGTGATGTTGTGAATTAGCCGCCCTTGCCAGCGCGTATCAAACACTGTATCAGACTGTATCAATGCGTGTCATACTGACCCGTTATTGTGAACCACTTAATGAACACCTCACTTCAATAAGTGAGTAGAGAAGTCGGAAAACGAGGGGGAGGGGGGAGTGAGTGAGGGGAGAGAAGAACCGGAGGGTGTTGTGGTCACGGTCGGAGCGAGGGGAGGATAACGGCGAAAGGGGCGGTGATGCAGGTGACTGAACTTAGCGTAGACATCGCCACCATACTGAACAGTACGGCGGGCTGCGAAGTCGCGCGCCCTGAACAAAACACATGGGTGTAAGGTTCAGATCCAGTCATGGAATTATCAGCCATTTCTTGTTTTCGTGTCAACACCCAAAACAACAAATTAATTGAATACGTGTGTGCAGTGTGCGTGCGTTTATTTATGCCCCCCCCCCCCTCACTAGTAGGTCTGTGAGTGAGTGAGTGAGTGTGTGTGTGTGTGTGTGTGTTTGCGTGCGCGCGCACGTGACCGAACAGAAAACAAACAATTGAGTTAGCTGCACATATGGAGACAGTTTATAGAATCTGAAATCATGCTCACTAAATGTGCACGCGTTTCACTTATGTGCGCACGCACGCGTTTAATTATGTGTGTGTGTGTGCAGTGCGTGCGCGCACGCTTACTTACATTGTGTGTGTGTGTGTGTGTGTGTGTGTGTGTGTGTGTGTGTGTGTGTGTGTGTGTGTGTGTGTTTGCTTGCTTATGTGACTGAACAGAAAACAACCAACCAAAGTAGCTGCACATATGGAGACAATTTATACATCATCTGAAATCATGTTCACTATAATCTAATTCAGGAATTCACTTGTACTTATATATGGGACCAGTTTCCAACAAGAACAATTGATAAATTAAGATCGGTTTCATGTGTGCTAAAATCTCCATGTACTGATACTGATGACACAACTGTATCAACAGGTCAGTTCAAACAATAACACAAATATCATATACTCATGTTAACGTGATGACGCAACTCGTTTGTCTGACGTCATGAACAGTCACCTCTGAGTGACAGGAGATTACCGGTATTGTCATTTCCCTAAAGAAAGTGATGAAAAACATGTTGGTGTGTTTACTGACTAACGGGGCCAACGCTATCATTTTACGCTCACAGATCGTTCTGAGTTGTTTTCGTGGTACCTATCATCACACCACCTAGCCACCTGCACAGTGACAGCGTCTGTAATGATGGCACTAAGCCAACTGAAGCGTACTCGACTGAGCGCTCCAGTAGTGTAACGACAGTTGAAGACCGCAAACGGAAAGTACAAAGAACACGGTATCACATCGAGCTGTACTAATCATCAAGATCGAATACTTGGAGCATACCGGCGCACTCACGCGCGAAACTGTTCCAAAACGTAAGTTGGCTTAGCAAAGATGGACTTAGCTGGCTTGTCTGTTACTCTATAGTCTCAGTTGTGTCTCATAATAAAGTCTACACACTGTAAGAGTTTGCTGCAAACCCCCCTCCCCCTTCCTTTCTGAAAAAAAAAAAAGAAAAAAAAGAAAAAAGAAAAAAAGAAAAAAAGAAAGGGTGGGTGTTCAGGAGTTTAACGTCCTTTTCCACCACATACGGGTGATAGCAAAGACAGGGCAACGAGAAAAAGGCCAGCACAAGTATGTGGCCTCAACCGGGATTCGAACTCACGACCTGAACATTGGGGGTCCAACCCTCTACCATGCGGCAATCCCGGCTCCCCGAAAAAAAACCCAAAAAAACCAGACAAACCAAGATGACACCAAAAACCAGAAAAAAACAACAACAAACAAAACAACAGCGATTACAACAACAACAACAAAATAAAATCACACACACTACAGTTCAGTGAAATAAACTAGTGTCCAAAAGAAACGATACCAAACTGTTGTCAGAATGTTTTTGTGCAAAGTGATCCCCGAGGCCTAAAAACATAGGTTTACGTTTCCCACGTCCCAAATACAGCGTCTGCGCTCGGGATTACCGGAAACATTTGCTAATGAAATATACCACTCTGAAATTCCTGTATTGTTCTGCTTTTATTGTATGTCCTTGCCAACCCTTGGTATCGGTTTTTTTTTTGGGACACTAGTTTAGTAATGTACCTACTCAGTAGGCAAAGAAAAACTCCATGTACATTCATTTCCGCAGTAAAATATCAGCAAATGTTAATTCATTCAGTTTTCCAGGCACAATTCAGTTGCAGTTATGACCCCCCCCCCCCCACACACACCAAAAGGCCAACCCAAACATTTAAATGTAATGATGAACAGTCTATGATAGATTAAAATACTGTGTAGGAATACGAAGAAATTCTGGTTTTTGTAACTATGCATCGAAATTTCATCCCTGGGCTGCAAATAAAAACATCAACAGAATACATATGTACGAAACGTGTGTTATACATTAACATCCTATAAAAACAGTCATGAGCATTAGGTATTTTACTCTCTCTGTCGCTAACGCACGCACGCACACACACACACACATAAATGTAAACATCATCGTGACACACCATTCCTGTTGTCAGAAACTTAGTGATGAAGGCAATACGCTTGTCAAAATGTTAACAGGGTGGAGGTTTTTTGTTGTTGATTTTTTTCAGTTTGGTGATTATATATATATATACATCAACATTCAGTCAGCAAAAATGCCATCCTCAGTGTGTTGTAAAGAGGACATGCTGCAATGCTCTGTGATTCGAGATGCAGGACATCTCTCTTACACACACAAACTCACTCTCTCTCACACACACTCTCTCCTCTCACTCACAGGCTGGGGAACTGCTGAAGGAAAAAAAGACTGAAACCTAGGCTGAGGTGCAGCAGTAGCCAACAACTGTGGAATCACGTGACGCCCCACTTATGAAAACAAATTTTTGGCATATTTAATAACATTTAGTAGCCTCTACTGGCACCCAAAAGTTTTATTTATACTGCCTTCAAACCTGAAGTCCCATATTGCATTATGTCAATGTGTATCATGTGTGCAGCCTTTTCCCCCTTCCTTTTCTTTGGCTGAAACTTAGATTTTTTTTGGCTGAAAGGATAGGAAATTTGGCTTAAAATCGCCAAATGACTGAGAATTCCCCAGCCTGCACTCACACACACTCTTTTAGTTTTACACTCGTGCGCGCACGCACACACACACACACACACCACCACCAAAAAACACCACCATAGCGCACACACACCCATATCCAAACTATTCCTATTATTTACATTACTGTCAGAATGCGCCGACATTCAATTCAGTGGGCAAAAATTCAAGTCACAGTGTCTCTTCTGTCAAATAGCCATGTTGAAATGCTTGAGCAACTGTGATGCGAGAGGCAGGATCACACACACACACACACACACACACACACACACACACACACATACCCTCTCAACCATATCCAAACTATATTATAATACATGTATAAACGCACAGACGTATAGAGATAGACGCACCGCAGTGCCGGAAAAGTGATGCCGCCGCGCGCCATGTTGCTAGTACCTGGAAGTACCAGCTGTTTACATAGCGCGCATAGCATTGGCCAAACGCTATCAGCTGTTTACATAGTGCGCATAGCATTGGTCCGCTTTATCTTACGTCACATTTCTGATGACGTCTTTCTAAAGAACTTTGTATTTCGAACGAGGCGTCCTATACACAGAGCCTCTGAGTTCTGGTATTAGTAAGATGGCCGCGATAGCGGCACTCGCAAGCAGCGGTGGCAGCGTGTGGTGGTGCGTCTATCTCTTTACGTCTGTGTATAAACGTCATTGTCAGAATGCATCAACATTCAATTCAGCGGGCAGAAATGCCAGTCACAGTGTTTCTTCTGTCAAAAAGCTATGCTGCAACGCTTGAGCGGCTGAGATGCGAGTGGCAGGGTTGGGATCCAAAAGTCGCTTCAGGAGGTCGATTGCAGACTCAGGGATTTCCGCCCACTGTTTAACGACGGCCGTGTTCCCCTCGCTACTCTCTGGTGATGTGCGTAGACGCGTGCAAAGGTGTTTGAGGTCCAGGGGTCGAGTCACAGGGCGACATGTTAGGACTTTGCCTGTGAGAGAAGACAGAAAATGATGAGATCTCTATAGTAAATACTATAGTGAATTCACTCAGTTCACTGAGGTACATATGTAGATGTTGGGTTACATCCCCTTATTAGTTAGTTATAGCCACAGTTGTCTCCCCTGTAAGACTCCAGAGACCAGACTCACACCCTAACAGACAGATATATAAAGATGCGATAGAAGGTTCAATAATATGCACATCCAGTCACTTTCTTCTTTATACAGAGAGAGAGAGAAAAAACAAAACAAATACAGATCAACATTTTTGATAACAAGAATAAAAATAATACAAGAATAATAAAGACGATTTTTAGAGCACGCATTCTGAAGAGCTCTAGGCACTTAACACACACCAAAAACAAAACATCCACAATACACACTACCCTCCCTCCCCCTCCAACACACACATGCTTGGGACAGACTAATCAAACGCTTCCCAAAAGAAATGGGTCTTAACACTTTCAGCCCTGCCACCGTATCACCTACGGTCTCGTAGACGGACTCTAACAATAATCTGCGTGTATGTGTCCGACTCTCATACGCTCTGCACAGTGGAAGATTCCCGTATAGGATGGATCCAGTACTTCTTGAGAAATACGGTTTTGTATGCAAGAGCCCAGCTTTCGATCTAATACACTTGAAAAACTCCCAGGTAGAGGAGCGTTATCGCTATTGAGATTCCTTCAGGGCTGAAAGAGTTAAGACAGGAACTGAAGCGGGACAAAGTTGGGGAATGACGGATGGCGGCAGGCAAGGTGTTCCACACTGAAGGACCAAAGCAAGAGAAAGAATACATTTTCACCCTCAATTAATCTTTTTTGTTGTCTCGCTACTATCGCCAACCCCAGGAATAGTTTGTGAATCTTTGAATGCCAAAGTCCCTATCAAAGTGCAATTGGCACCCATCACACACTGTGTTCACATCCTGGCATGCGTGAATATACATGTGCATGTATAAATAAGACTGCGTTCTCTTCAAGCCACATTTGAATACTAACCATACTTCTCCGCTCCTTTCTGTATCTCCTCTGTGCCAAGGAGACTGATAATCTGGCTGAGGCAAGTCAAGTCATCGTTGGCGCGGAAGAACGGGTATCGTCCTGACAGAAGGGAGAGGAAAATAACGCCTGCTGACCACATGTCCACGGCTGGAAATGAATACAAATATGTGTTCAATTGTGCAGGACACTTCAAAGAGTAAGCAAAAATCAAATGCGACAAAGTACCCAAAGCAAACTAACAAAAATACCCCCCAAACAAAAAACACAAATCCAGAAATAAAAACAAAACAAAACAAAACCCAACAAATTTAAAGCGCTAGATCTATGCGAGCTGACAGCAGGAAAAAAAGATGCCACTTTCGAAGCTCGAAGTCTCTGCTTGCAGCTGAAATCAGCCAAACATCTGGAACTGGGTGCAGCTGGAACGGGCATACACAGATTCAGGGTTGCACATTTAAGTTGGTCCCAGGACACTGACCTATAAAAATTTCAAATGTCCTATTTTTCCCACCTCAAGCGGACATTTGTCCTGTTAAAATTTTTATTGCCACTAAGCGGCCAGGACACTGTGTCCTATCACTTTGCTGTTTCCAGGACACTTTGTCCAATAGAAGCTGTGGAAAATGTGCAACCCTGCAGATTGGATATATATTCCCAACACTGTGTACTAGTACAAGTCCTTTATTTTACTATAAGGTCTCCCTTTTCGGCCTGTAACATTCAAGAAATAGTACACCACAAAACCCTGACCTACTTTCTTTGGCTTGCTGAAGCCATTCACAGAACAGACCTTTGTACGTCAATGCAGTCATGGTACGAATTTGAGTCCCACTCTGTCCCTCCATGACCCAGAAACAGTCTTGCGGGACAAGTAGCTCGAGTAGGTTAAACAATATAATATTAATTTACAATACAATAAATCTCACCTGTTGACTGCTGTGGGTGTTTCATCAGTACTTCGGGGGCACGGAATCCTGGAGTCCCAGCTCTGGGTGCCGACTGTATAGTTCTGTACACATCGATTACAGATACTACACGTAAATTTGAAATATTCACAATGTGCACATCTTTATATCACACGGCTTAGAGTTGTCCCTGATCTAAAAAGAGGAAGAGTTTGTGGCATTTAGTGGTAAAATGGAACAGCCACTGCAGACATGCTGTGCTATAGCAGTATAGGGGGTTCCTGAATTAAAAAAAAAAAAGAAAAAAAAGAAAGAAAAAAATCTGTGCAATTTGTTGCATTTTTGGCATGATTTTAAGTGCTTTAGAGAAGAAAATACATTATCTTCTTTGGAGAAATAACTAGCCAAGGGAGGAAAATGTCTAGCCAAGGGAGGAAAATGTCTAGCCAAGGGAGGTAAATGTCTAGCCAAGGGAGGAAAACTTTCAGCCAAGGGAGGAAATCCTCCAAAAAGAGGAATATTTTAACTCTCAGCAGAGAGAGAGAGAGAGAGAGAGAGAGAGAGAGAGAGAGAGAGAAAGACAGAGAGAGATTAGAGCTAACGGACAAACCTTGCATTACAGATGCTACAAATTGAGGGACGACCAAAACACTGACACGTGGCAAGAGTCCCCTGTCGATGACCCACTCGCTTGGATGAAGACAGGGTCTTATCCTCGAACCCCAACCCTTTCCTTTTCTCGCCATCCTGCTGCGCAGCCATGGCCTTGTGAGCTAACAGTGCACGGCGTGGGGAGGGGTGGCCACGCTTGATCGACCCAGCATTCCAACCCTCCAATTTGTTCGGCACTGTAGCTTGTCTGTTCTTGGATGGTGACAGTGGTTCCCTTTTCACGACATCAGCGAAGGTGGAAGAGAGGGAGGGAGGAGCAGGGGGAGGGTGAAAAACACCATCACCCCCTTCTGCTTTGTTTTCATCTTGAGTACATGAACTCTGGTGAGAAGAAAACAAAGGCAAAAACAATGATAAGACGCCCTGCAGTGGGAGGAGAAATCTGACTTCTGAAGGCCCATTTTACAACATCAGGGCTTTAAATTTGTCCATGATCCAAAAGGAGGACAGGTGCGTAGCATTTAGTGACGAAGTGGCAACGCCCCCAGCAGGCGCCTGCTTTGCAAATTGCAGACGTGTTATGCTAGAGGTGTCCGGGGGTATGCTCCCCCGGAATGTTTTTAAAATTAGACTCAGTAAAATCTGTGCAATTTGGTGCATTTTGGCGTGATTTTAAGTGTTTCTGATGAGGAAACACTTTCTTGGGAGGAACAGTTTTAGAACTACACTAAATTCTGTGCAGTCTGGTGGGTTTTGGAATGATTTTCAGTTCGAGGAGAAAACACACTTTTTGGGGGGAGAAAATATTTAGGTCAAAGGTGGAAATCTGCCAAAAGGTGGAAAATTTTAAGCCCTGTGGACTATTTTCATCATACATAAGCGCTTACAAATGCAACTGTTCATAAAAAAGAACAGTTATTATTTTAAGTCCAGTACCCTTGAGATAGGTGCAGTAAAAAAAAGGGGACCCAAGATAACAGAATAATAGCAGAACGTTGGATTTTCAATGCTTGGGTCGTGAGTTCGAATCCTGGCTGGGGCTAAATATTTGTACTGACCTTTCTCTCGTTGCCCCATCCTTGATATCACCCTCACGTGGTGGAAAAGGATGTTAAACTCCTAAACTTCCACCCTCAGGGCAAAAAACCCCAGAACAAAACAAAAAAACCCCGAAAAAACAAACAAACCCAAAACAACAACAAAGTAAAAGCAACAACAACAAATTTGACACAAACACACACACATCATGGAACTATTCTGAACATGAAGCTTCTACATTTACACTTACGAGCTGCTGATGTGGAGATTTCAATTTGTTTTCCTTCTTCAAGAAGCCCGCCCTGTGCTCCACAACCAGCGGTGATCTCCCTTTGTTAGATGCTTGTAGTTTGATCGGTGCATCATGGGCAAGGCCAAAGTCTACAAGGGCATACCTGGTCAAACGCAGTAAACGTCATTACGACACCATGTTAGTACACACGTACTGTCTACGTGTGATCAGAGGTAGCTGAGCTCGTGAGCAGGAACCGGATTACCTTTTTTTGTCACCTCCAGCGAAAGAAAGTGCACTCATGTTGTTACTAATGGTGCGTGAGTCTCTCCATACTATATGGACCTGCACCAGCACGACTTTATTTTTCTCCTTTTTTTCTCTCTCCTTACTTTCGTGAAAAAAAAAACCAAACACAGAATTTCCGTTGAGAGGATCGTAATAAAAACGATTTTCATTGCCAGCACAGGACAGTGTCACCAATGTTCTAAGGCATAATTATAGTGTTGTTTTTTTAAAACAATCCACTACCCCTGCACTGCACTGCACGCATGCACACCTGCGGGCTTGTATGCACAAATTTACCTTCTTTTTTTTGTCACTTTTTAATGACAATGGTCTCACAGAATTATAACTAGTGTTTTGGCGTAACTGGCTTTTGAGAGTAGTGCAAGATGACACACATTGTACTTTTCTCACGCACTATTCTCAAAATATTGTTGCAACAAAATTCCACAGCGACTGAAAAGACAGGCAAAAGAAAAGCCAGTTACAAGCTACAGTCTTCACAAAAAGTTAAGGACCAGTCAACATAATGGGTGACAGTTTCAATAAATCAGAAAAAATAAACGAATAAGATTTTTCCTGTAAAATTCGGTAGCAAGGTTAAGGGGTAATTAGTGAACATGGCGACCACTGTATGGATGGCACGTGCGCGTCACACAGCATGCTTGGCGCGTGTGAAAATCTGCAATTTTGGCAAAACTAGACCGAGTTTCAGTGTTCAGTGAGCGATACCTGGGGCTTTCTGCACGGCCAAAATGAGATGCACGTCAAAGAATGCATCCCTGGTTATGAACTGTGCTCATTTGTTTGCCTACATAAGCCGCCGTTTCAGCAATGTTCTGCACTACACTAGCATGCCACCACGACAAAAGTTGAATGATTTCGACCGGACCCGAGCAATTGCCTGGCTGCAGGATGGAGTTGGCGTGCGCGAAGTGGCCCGCAGACTGCAGGTATCACACTCCATCATCACACGGCTGAGGCAGTGGTTCCATGCGACAGGAAGAGACCAGGAGTTTTTTGTGTGTGTGTGCATATTTGCAAGTGGTCCTTAACTTTTTGTGAAGGCTGTATAAGTAGACTACAAAGACTGATTTTTTTTGTTCTTATGCAAAAGCCCAACAAATTTACTGTAAACAGGCTACATGTAAGTCCATCTTCGCGAAGCCAACTTACGTTTTGGAACAGTTTTGCTCGTGAGTGTGCCTGTGTACTCGAAACACACTATCTTGATGGTGACAGCAGCTGTTAATGCGATACAATGTTTGTGTGAGTGGTCAAACATTCAAATTCTATCACCGTTTGTTACACTACTGGAGCGCTCAGCGTGGTCGCTGTGTCACTGAGTACACTTCTTTTGGCTCAGTGCCAGCATTACAGACGCTGTGAACATCCAGATGTACAAGCGGTGTGATGACAGATACTACGAAAACAGCTCAGAATGATCTGTGAGCGTAAAAATGATATGGTAGCATCAGCCCCTGTGCAGGGCTGAGATTTAGCAAGCCCGACTAAGGAGCCAGTCGGGCTCCCAACCAGGTAAGTTGAGGGAGCCCGACAAATTTTCAAGGAGCCCGACTCTTTGATGAGAAATTTTGCTGTATCTGCGCTATTTTTAGCCAGTCTGCGCGATGGTGAAATGAGAGCTCTGGACGTTGAGACGGTCAGCGGGTTCAGCGACGTCGTACGTGTGTATTGCCGCGTATTATCAGTCCAGTGCAGGTGTGTCAGTAAGCGGAATCTACCGATCAGCGCCAGCCAGCCGGGCGATTGAAACTGTGATCCGAGGGAGCCCGACGTGATTTTTAGGCGCCTCGGGTGCCCGCTAAAGCTCAGCCCTGCCTGTGACTACATGTACAACTCAACCTACTGTTTAGTGATGGTATTGTAGAGAAAGTTGCTGGGTTTGATGTCACGGTGAATGATGTCAAACTGGTGAACACGGCGAAGAGCCACCAGAAGGTTCCGCATGTATTCTCGCACATCGCTGACATCAAGCGACGGAAGGTAGTCCTGGAGACAACACAGCACTCAGTCAACAGTGTGTTCAGGAAGAAATGCTGTACAAACCTGGACCCATTGAAGCCCCTATGTTCGCAATGCCATTAAAGCATTAATGAGCAAATTTGCGAAATAAATACCTCAATGTAACCTATTTAAGCCCATTGTCTGGAAAAAGGGATGATCCACAAAACAGCATCTTTTTGAAAACCACTCATTTTGCTGAAAAGGAAGTGAACTGCACATGCACATTAACTCTTTGACGACGGAGCGCAAAGAGTTAAGATGCAGATCTCTCAGATGGGAATAGCTGTAGATGAGATCAGACAGTGCAAGGGGGGGAAAAAAAAAGAAAAGAAAAAAATCTTCGACACACTACTGTACCTGAAACTTGTGATGTGGGAAGTAAGGCATGACGATAACGATGTGATCCTTGTTCCTGAGACACAGCTCCAGCCCCATCACATTCTCTACACCACTAGTAACAACACAGAAATAACAAGTCAAATAAGATCAAGGATGACATGTGTGTGTGTGTGTGTGTGTGTGTGTGTGTGTGTGTTAAATAAGTGTTATAATTACAATCAGTATTAGGTATGGATGTTCTTATGCATGTTTTAATTCTTAAAGTAGTGAACTGTTTTATTTCTTAGTGATTTGTCATTTAAGGCTGTATATAGAGTTTTTTTCTTCTTCTTAATAGCGTTTGTTATATTACTTTAGAGCCCGCCCGAACATTTAATTGCCCCATGAGGAATAAATAAAGTAATTTGAACTTGAACTTGATTCCTCTAGCATACAACGCCGAAGGAAATTGTTTGGCAAATGTGTGAAATCTGTACCCTTGAAAGTGTCCTCTGTCTCCATTTTTATAAGATGTTCGGGTCAAAGCAGGTCTTGCGCCATGACAGCAAGTAGGCATGCTTATATTTATGGGACTGGCAGCAATTGCTGATAGGTTTTTTTGTTTTTTATTTGAACTTGAAGTCTCTACATTTGTAACACAGCTGAGATGGAAAACTGCCACTTTCCAACATCTAATACTGTTTGCCAGACAGACTGTTGTTTCGTTTGACCATCGCGACTGTTTTTGTGACTTTGTGGTTTCTAATGGTAGAGACATATGACTCGCTTTGCGCGTACGGTCCATTCCTGAACAGACTGGTACTCAGCAAATCTTCTAAAAATAGCCACCAATCAGCACCGTGAACCTGGCCCTAAGTCCGCATCCAAATAATGTTGTCTGCTCAGTACGCATTACACTTGTAGAGCAACATACATGTATAATCCGGCAACAGCCACTATAATGGTTTCAGATGCCATATTGTGACCAAGTGACTGATTCTAATACACACATTCAGTTAAAAAAAAGTTTCCACACACTGTTCTATGCCATACGTATTGAGACCTAAGAGCCGATTTTTTCTATTTGAAAAGACGAAAGTTGTAAATCAGCTGCATCCCTATCTCTACATTTGAGTTTGAGCTCCAAAAGTAGCATTTTGCCCTCACAGTCTGCTTGCAACTATTTATGTTTAGATCTCAAATACTACTGCCGTCATTTTAAAACCGATGTTTGCAAAAGACAGCGATCCAACTTATCAGAATTGACGGGTTGCGTGATTCAGATGACAAACCCAATGAGCTGAAGACAGCGAAGTTCCCCAAGGATGCGGTTTGGATGTGAGGTGGGAATGATGTGCTTCAAGGCAAACATGTCCTGTATCTCGGGGTGATGCCTCAGCCGAGCCAGGAACACCGAGCTGAACGTACCTGAGGTAAAATGTTGCAAGAAATCAAATGCAAGTCTTTAACTGAGAAGACGTCAAGAACCAAAAGCTAAAGTCTAAGCACACACACACACACACACACACACACACACACACACACACACACACAGTGTTCTGGGAGAATTCTAACCACTCGCCATGACAGAGCAGCGTTGGCTCATGACGACATGTTTTTGCTATTGTACAAGGAGCACAGACAACAGCTCTACACACAAAGAGTAGAGAGTACAGCTCACAGAAAATGCAATCTTTTATTATTAACAGAGAGAGAGAACATCAAGGGACTGCAGGTTTCCCCTTGCCTTAAGCCGACCGGGCACTCAAAAGCATAGACTGTAAAATCCCCCCCTACTAAATGCAATCTATTCTACCATAAACTATTTTAAAAAAAAAAAAAAAAAAAATCATAACTAAATGCTAACTGCAATATTTGAAACACACAAAACAGGGGTCAAGTTTATTGCATAGTTTTGCCTAACGTTTATTGCATTTTGGGGACACCCTACAGATTTTTGAGGGGCCTCTGCATACTCATGTACATGCACCCACAAGTCAGCACTTTGACAGTCTACCTGCTTGCTGAGCTAATCTCTTGTCATTTAACACAGGAAGGCCAGTCAGCTGTGTGTGGTGTGATTACACTGGTCACTAGCAAGTCAAGTGACAAGTAGAAGCATTCTGTGCACGTGACTTTCTGGCACTTTGGTTCCCTTTACAGCTTGATGCAGCGCTGAGCTTTAACGCTCGCCAACTCGCCAATGGCCCCTAAAAATGGTGTCTGGCGAACTCGATTTACGGTACTATTCGCCCGGCTGGCGACCTGAAAATTACTGCCAGTGGTAGAGATTCCTTGCCTGTACATGGACTCTTGACACACGCTGTAATCGGCACAAATTTGTTTAAACTTGATTCGATCAAAAACCATGAGGAGCCGGTCAGTTGGACACAGAGATTGTTGCCAGAAGGAGAGTGCACAAAAATGAAACAGTGTTGTTGTTGAAAGTTTTCTTGTTTATTAGCTGCAATAGTTATACAATTCAAAATGGGACCGCATTTTCAAAGTGTCTGGCAACCTGAAAAATTTTCTGGCAACCTCAACTTCCCAGGTTAGGAGCCCAGCTGGCTCCTTAGCCTGGCTTGCTAAATCTCAGCCCTGTTGATGTCGTAAAAATTAAATACCGTCTGTCTGATGTGTACACGTTTTCAAAGTGCCATATGCATTTTTACCGACCCCATGCTTTTTGTATTGCAAAATGTGAAACACCAGCATGAAACCCAATGAAAGGCTCAGAACTGATCATGTGTTTGGGGCTACCTCTAAATTCTAATCATCTATGCCTCACCAACTAAATCCCTGTGTAACTGTAAGCTGGATTTTTCCTTACCTTCACCGATCTTGTTGATGATTTTGAAGTGCTGGCTGACTTCAGGGACAAAGTGGCACAAGTCATCAATCTCCTGCTGTACTTCCACTGGCACTGAGAGACAAAGTTGGAACCAGACAATCACTCAATCAGATGTTTTGCAACTGAACCCTGAGTTATGGAATCATCCACATCAGGATTAAAACAAGACCAAAGTGAAAAGACATTTAGTAGCATCTCCTGGTACCCAGTATTGCCTTAGTACTGACATGCACATCTTCAAATACATACATGTATGTATAAACTTTAAAGTTAGACTGTCCCCCGTGGCATTACATGTAACATGATACATGACTGTGTGTGCAACCTACAGCCCCTTCCTTATCTTCAGCGGAAACTTAGAAGTTTTATTTATTTTTATCTTATTTATTTGTTGTTGTTGTTTTTTGTTTGTTTTTTTTTGGGGGGGGGGGGGGGCTGAAAGGATAGGAAATTTGGCTAAAAATTTCCCCGCCTGCACAAATCTACACAAGTTGATCTGGTTAAGTAAAATCAAATACTGCATGAGCGTGAGTTGCATCACTGGGGCGGTCGGTGGTCTAGTGGTTAAGAGACCTGTCACCAATGCGAGAGGTGAGGGGTTCGAGTCCCACTCGGGGCAAAGAATTTTTCCTTCTCGTATGTGGCACCGTTCATTCGGGCCGATCATCAGGGGTTCTCTCCGGGTGCTCCGGCTTCCTCCCCCTCTGCTTTGGAAATGTTCAGCCCACCAAATTTGAAAAATAAATGCAATTCTAAATTCCGAAATTTAAATAGCTGAGCTGACCCTTCGCACCACGTGATTGTACTATGTGTATGTCCAGTGTGTGAGAGAATGCGTGTGATTCACGTGAACGTGCATGTTGGGTCCAGTTTGCGGCGCTTTGAGCCGATTCATAAAATTGGGTAAAGCGCCTATACAATACTCATTATAATTATTATTATTATTAAATACTGCATGAGGATGAGTTGCATCACTGAGATGGACAGGAGACTAGCCTAGAAAATTCCTGTTGCTGGCTTAATGTAGACTACTACGTACAGCAGCATGTTTTATTCTAAAAGTAAGAGCAACAGTGACTGTCACTGGCATTCGCTGCTCACGTTCAGTATTCTCTTGAAGTTGAACTGGACTGCTCTCCATGTGGACGTCATTTCCTTGGTCCAGATTTCCAGAGACACTGGCAACTTCCGAGTTGTTCATCGCAACACAGTAAAATCTGCCAAACCTGATACACATGCCAAACACGATTGACTAATCATACAACTTACTGACAGTAATACATGTAGTGCCCACGCACTAAGCATATAAACTGGCAACTTCTGCATTACGTGTACTGCGCATAAAAGCATATATATATATATATATTCTTTAAAAAATTTACAATCTGTTTGTTTGCTTTTCTCTTCTTATGCTGTTGATTTGAAGAAGGCAGAATGATTACAGCGTTGACAAAACACATTCGGCGGCAGACGACTTTTTCCAGTAAAAAAAAGCCGAAGTGACTTCTTTTCATCATTTTCTAACCTGATGCTCTCAAATTGTAAAAGTAATTGTTGAAGAAAACCTAAATTTCAATACAGAAATACGCATATTCACTCAAAATCCCACAAAATATCTGTCATTTTTACCTCAGTCTTTTCTTCTCAGGGAACCGAATCTACCGCGCGTTTTCGACTATTCATACAAATCTGCCACATCTCTAGCGGCACAAGTATTCATTTTTCTATCAGATTGCACTATTTCGCTTCATGCGGTCTTGGGTGAGCGGTTCGGCAAACCAAGACCAAACAGGAAGTACACACTTCGCACGTGTGCTGTTTGTCTTGCCACCGTCGCTGACTTTTAATTTCATGATTTAAGAACCAAGACCATGAGTGCGACAACAGAGACGGTAAGAATTCACCTTTGGCGCTGATTTATCATTATTTCGTGGTCGTTTTTGTTTCCTGACCGTGGTTCATGGTGCAGCAGAACTTGGCACAGCCTTGATCTTTCAGACTTTGTCTCTCTCTGTGTCTCTGTCTCTGTCTGTCTGTCTCTCTCTCGCTCGCACACACAACACACACACACACACACACACACACACACACACACACATACATACACACACACTTACATACATACACACAGAGGAATGGCTTTAGGTTGAGGGGTTAATAATGTGACTGGAGTAGATGAACACCATCTATAGTTTGAATTGTTGTGTTTACAACTACGTATGTGACAGAGCATCATTGATCATTTTGTACTGGCGTGTCTTTTGTCTGAGACAACTTATTGATGCAGCATTTTACAATGACAATTTAATTTGGCGAAAAACTGAGTTACTAAATGTCTGAGTTTGACAACCACTTTTTTTTGTTTGTTGTTGGCCATTTTGATAATTGTCCTTTCATGAGATTTGCGTTCTGACCAGAAATAAGCACAGACTTTCTAAGAAAATAGATAATTTATCTAAATTTTATTTATTTATTTAAACATCTAGTGCATGCACAAACAATAGGTAGGTTAAGGTTTAGTTCAAGGTTTGCAGATGAGTTGCTCCGAAGTTAATTGCAGGCCTAATGACTCTGAGTCTACACAGGTCAGCCACATACACGTCTGTGTTATCAGGGCTCTATGTTCCCAGGTTCTGGGCACCCTAGGGAACACATGAGCAACATACATGTATTAGACATGGGGCAGCATAGATCTGATCTGTAAAAACAGGTCTGTGAGACTATGTTCCCTGAGGCTTGATGTTCCCAGCTGCTTGTTTTTGTCTTTCCCCACAAGAGTTCTGCCCAGCCTGAGTCTGAGAATTCAGCGCTGAGCTTTAACGCTTGCCAACTTGTCAATGGCCCCTAAATATGGTGTCTGGCGAGCTCGATTTACGGTACTATTCGCCTGGCTGGCGACCTGAAAATTACCGCCAGTGGTAGAGATTCCGTACCTGTACACAGACTCTTGACACGCGCTGTAAAACAAAACACGCGCCTGCCGCCTGATCCGACACACGACCACAAAGCCTGCACACACGACACAATGGCTTCAGCTTCCCGTGCCATCTTTCATCACTGCAGTCAGCACCGGGCTTTCCCGACGAGTCACGCGAGATTTGCCGTACTTTTGCATTTCCCCGTACTCATTCTTTCGGCAATCTTGAAAAATGTGGCGTTTTTTTAACCGGTTTCTCTGAGCCTCCAGCAAAAAAAGAAGAAAAAAAAAAAAGAAGAAAAATCAGAAGAAGAAAAAAAAAGAAGCAGAAGAAGAAATATGAAGAAGAGAAGAGAGATCGAAAGAGGGTGCCTGGATGGAAGAGGGCAGACACAGGGGCGGAGAGAGCATGGCTTGTGTACGATGCCGATAAGAAGGAGATGCACTGTGCACCCTAGGCCTGCCGAAAATGGATGACAACCTACAAACAGTGTAATCGGCACAACATGAATTTGTTTAAACTTGATTCAATCAAAAAACATGAGCAGTCAGTTGGACACGGAGCTTGTTGCCAGAAGGAGAGTGCACAAAAATGAAACAGTGTTGTTGTTGAAAGTATCTTCTTTATTAGCTGCAATAGGTATACAATTTAAAATAGGACCGCGTTTTCAATCAAAGTGTCTGGCAACCTGAAAAATTTTCTGGCAACCTCAACTTCCCAGGTTAGGAGCCCGACTGGCTCCTTAGCCTGGCTTGCTAAATCTCAGCCCTGGAATTGGTATTTTAAGGGAAATGTGGTAAATAAGAATAACTATCAGTTTAACTTTCAAGTGTGACTGTGTCAGGAGAAGCGTAGAATTGGCTTCTGAATTTGTCATAACTCATTACTGTCACCACAGCAGCTTCTATTGTAAATGTAAGGGAGGTAATTTTGTAAAGCCGTCCATTTTACTGTCAAGCAGTCGTTTCCCTTAGTAATGGGCATGGCCATTTGATGAAATGATAGGCCGCAACCACCCTGTTGAAAAGAGGGGTTGATTTATAATTTTACTATTTTTAGTTTTGACACTCAAACCAGCCTGATGATATAAATCTTGTAAAATTCTGCTGAGTTGAACTCCTTTACTTGCATGTCAGCGCAAAGAGCTCCTGTCGAATCCCTTACATTTGTTTACATCAAATGATCACAGATAATTTTTTGGCTCCCTTGTGTAACAATGGGAGTCTATGTTTTAACCCTCCGTCGTCTGTCTGTCTGTCTGTCTGTGTGTGTGTGTGTGTGTGTGTGTGTCCAGAAAACTTTAACGTTGTCATTTTCTCAGAATCTACAAACAGCAGGGACACCAAACTTGGCATGCTGATAGACAACCGCAAGACCTTTCAAAACATATCATTTTGAATGACCTTGACTCAAGGTCAAGGTCACTAAAGCTCTCTGTTTGAAAATTTTACATTGGCATTTTCTCGTAATCTACAAACACCAGAGGTTTTAGACTTTGTATGATGATAGACATCCATAAGAACTTTACAGATATACATGTGTTCAGTGGCCTTGTGTCAAGGTCAAGGCCATACAAGCTATTTTTGTGAAACCTTAACATTGGCATTTTCTCAGAAACAACAAACAGCAGAGGTGCCAAACCTGGCGTGCTGATTGACAGTGATAAGACCTATGCACACATACCATCTTAAGTGACCTTGACTCAAGGTCAAGGTCATTAAAACAGTCTGTTGGGAAATTTTACATTTGCATTTTCTCAGAATCTAGAAGGATCAGAAGCCTCAAACTATGTGTGATGATTGTCATTGGCAGCACCTTTACAGACATACCTGTGTTCAGTGACTTTTAGTCAAGGTCAAGGCCATGCAAGCCTTTTTTTGGAAACTTTAACCTTGGCATTTTGTCCATAACAACAAACAGTAGTGGCACCAAACGAGGCATGATGATAGACAGCAATGAGACCTACCTTTCTGAATGACCTTGACTGAAGGTCAAGGTCATTAAAGCTGTCTGTCATTACTGTTTCGGGGGAACTACAAATACTAGAGGCATCGAACTTGGCATGATAATAGACATTGATGAGATCTCATTTGAATGACCTTGACCAAAGGTCAAGGCCATACAAACTTTCGGGGAAAATTGTAATATTGCCAAGGACTCAGAGCGCCAGAGACACTTTACTTGGCATGATAATGGATAGTAATAAGAGCTTTACAAACATACTCTTGTGAATGACCTTGACCTGTGTCACAAGGGAGCCGTGGAGGCTTCTGCCTTTCTAGTTTAAAAATAAATTAAAAATCTTTTCATTATATTTAATCAGAATAATCACTAGTGTACCTCAGTGTAAAATTGCATCCCACCTTTCACCCTCAATTATTCATGACCTGCAAAGACCAGGCTATATTATGGATTCACATTACCATCACCCATCTCACTCAGTGGGTGTTGCTTGCACGGGCGGTGAACCTGTCCCCATATTTCTGGCGTGGCGAATTTTTCTGCCAGCAAGGCGTGAGTGTGATATGTTCATTATTGTTATCTGACACATATATAGATACGCTCGTGCCCACAATGCAGTTTCTGTGCTGCCAGGAAGAAGGTGCATAAAGCAGAAGGGTCACCCCACCCCACCCATAAATTTCTTTATCCTAACCCGTCCATACCTGCACTACACGCGGACCCACAAAGTCACTGAAAATAGCCACCAGGTGTTTCAGTGCTAGGATGGTGCCGCCCCCCCCCCCTCCCCTTTCCTCGACCGCAGGTGAATCAGTGGAGGCCCTGTGAATGGTGAGATACCCTTAGAGTAGACCTGTTGGGTGTTTCTACTTTTTCAGTGGTAGAATGGCAGGTCTCCCCCCATCCCCTCCGCCGGACCGCAGGTGAATCAGTGGGGGTCCTGTGAACTTGAATGGTGAGATACCCTTAGACCTGTTGGGTGTTTCGGTGGTAGGATGGTAGCCGCTACCCCTCGACCGCAGGTGAACTCAGTGGAGGTCTTGTGAATGGTGAGATACCCTTGGACCTGTTGGGTGTTTCAGTGGTAGGATGGTACCCCCCCCCTCCCCCTCCCCCCTCGACCGCAGGTGAACTCAGTGGAGGTCCTGTGAATGGTGAGATACCCTTAGACCTGTTGGGTGTTTCTACTTTCAGTGGTAGGATGGTAGGTCTCCCTCCCCCTCCCCCCCCCAACCCCCCTCGACCGCAGAAGAAACAGTGGGGGTCCTGTGAATATACCTTTAGACCTGTTGGGTGTTTCAGTAGTAGGATGGTAGGTCTTCTCTTCCCCCCCCCCCCCAGCCCCCAACCGCTTGGCTTGCAGTCAATGTAGGACAAGGCAGACCTACAAAGCACACATCTCCTAGATCAGTCAAGGTAGCGCTCTCAGCTTTGCTTTCTTCCCGTGTTATATACTTCCCGTATGTGTTTGTGACATATATATGTTTTGTGTTGGTTTGTTTTTTGGAAGAAGAAGAAAGAGGTATCGTGAGCTCGCATTCATTGCCCAACGTGTTACTTTACAGTACACCTCCGTTACCAAACTGTACCATACACTAGTCTTAGCATGACCGCACTCTTGATATCTCTCTCTACCGCGCGCGTAACGTCAACCGGTTCCTACATCCCCAAGTTGTCGGCACATCTCGTCCGCAGACCTAGATGCAGTTTATACAGCTCTGTGGCCTCGCCTCACTCACAATCGATACGGGCCGCAGGAGGAGGCGGCGCATCTAAAAGTGCATTTTGTGGGAACAACTTGTGAACTTCGCGTTTTTGTCGTTTGTCTGCATCCAGTCACTGGGTCAGCGCGCTGTCTGTGAACTTGCGTGAACTTGCATAACATTCACCGAAGAAAGAGAGGGGTGGCTGGCTGTGCTTGAGACGAGGTCTTCCGCTATTCCAAAAGGAAGGGAATTAAAAATAAAAATAAAAAACTCTGTGGGAAGACTCGGAACATAATCATAATTATGTGTGATCCATGTGTGCCTCACAGACTTATGAATATCACGTTACAGAGTAAGTCATGGCGTGTTTGTGATCGTCACGGACAATGTCTTCTCGTTGAGGTTCTCGCCGGGAAGTCAAGCGCATCTAAAGTGCAGTTCTGTGGGGGAAAAAACTCTTATGAGACAATTTTGTCGGCACGCGGTGGCTGTCTATGAAAATAGCATCTACTGAAGAAAGACAGCGTGGTTGGGTGTTTTACGCTTTTACCTTTAGCTTCTTCTGTCCTCTTAAGAAAGAAACGCACTTTAGACAAATTTCAGAACTGCTGCTGTTCTGTAGTTGTAACATTATCGCATCATGCGTGCAGTCTGCGTATGCAAAGGAGACGTATAGACGCTGTCACCGTGTATTTTTCAGTTTGTGGTGGGCACTGACTTTGTCTTCAGGGTGTGAAGGTTTCATCTATGTAAAGAGACAAGGAATGTCTTGATGTTTCACTAGCGATGTGTCAGAGTGGAGTTACAATCTGTGAAGTTTTCATCGCTGAAGGAGGCACATGTGTCACTAGCGATGTGTCAGAGCAAAGTTACTATGTCAAGTTTTCATTGCTGAAGGAGGTACATGTGTCACTAGCGATGTGTCAGAGCAAAGTTACTATCTGTGAAGGTTTCATTGCTAAAGGAGGAGGAGGAATAGTGCTAATAGTAGCTGTGTTAGTGAGTCTTCGTTTTCAGTGACACCAGAGAGTATGCAAGATTGTTCTCTGATGACATTGCGAGGCATACATGTATAGTGAGAAGTAGTTACTCTGTGTGTGTGTGTGTGTGTGTGTACCGGGTGTTTCCAAGCTGTGATGTTTTCGCCGATACAGCGCGTCCGCACAGGGTTCAATTTAACGACACCAAGAGGCACGTACTCTGAACTATACGTAGTCACAGTGTGTCTGTGAGTGTTGACGACAACCGGTGTATTCAAGGTGTAAAGTTTGTTTTCACCGCCATCCAACAACGTGACTTGTTCTGAGAATGGGAACACAGGGTGGAGGCGGAAGTCTTGGAGAATTCATCGACAACACCATCGTCCGTTTTCTGTATGAATTCGATGACTTGGACAGAGGCCGTTCTTGTCCGAGAGACAGAGGCTTCAGTCCATCGGCCGGGAGAGACAGAGACTGTAGTTCATTGGATGGGGGAGACATAGACTCAGATCCATTGGACGGAGACTCTGGTTTGTCGAACAGGAGTGACAGAGACTATGGTCAGTCTTATAGGAGAGACCTACACGTTGGTTTGTTAGGGAGGAGAGACAAGTACGGTTGCGTGTCGGACAAGCGGGATTTAGCCGAAAGGAGAGACAGAGACAAAGGTGCTGAGTACTCAAACATAAAAGACGTGTGCGTAGACAGGCTAACTGGCGTTTCTGATAGGACATGTAGAAATTCTGCCGAAACAAACGGGGAGGGTGCAGGTGCTTACACCAGAAATCACATCTTCTCCCCCACTGACATTTCTTATTTTGACAGGAGAGATACTAGTGGTGGTGCATTGGATTTGAGCGTCAGAGATGGCGACGCTTCTGCCAATCGTGGACTTCTACAAGGCGACACTTCCATGCACCAGCAGTTAGCCTTTGGCGCTCAAGATGTGAACCAGAGAGGGACATTAAGACCTTCGGCCGCAGGGAGCTGTGTTCACAGCAGTAGCTCTGAAGACAGTGGTGACGGTGAAGGGGTGATTCAGAGAAGATCATATACGTCTTTGGCTGCCGTGAGCTCTGTTCACGGCGGTAGATCCAGCACCAGTCGTGACGTGCGAGATGTGAACCATAGTACATGTAGAACAATTACTTTTTTGGCAACAGTGAGCACGTCTCACCGCGAGAGCTCGGACATAAGCGGTGCAGTTGCAGATACCACCAGCGTTTCCAGCATCACTCATCCCGATTTGATGAACAGTTTTCATGATCACTGTGACGTCGGTTTTGGCTTGTCAGAAACAGGGACACGTGATCAAGATTATGCGCACGCGGGCAAAGAGGTGTCATCAGCTCTACCAGATCACCCGATCACGCGAGAAAAAGACTTCACTTTGCGCGAGAGAGTTGGGCAAATTGGGGATACTCACCCGAGCAGGAATTTCGAGTCTGGGGAAGTCGGATCTGAGAGGTTGGAGGGTAGAAGGGGGTTCTTGTCCCAGGCTTGTCCAGTGGTCACTCGGCCGGCCGCTGCCAATGTTAGGGCTTCATACTGTCCTAGTAACGGCTGTAACGGCGCGGGAAAAGACAACATCTCAGAGGGTTATCGAAAAAGAGGAACAAACTCCACAGTAACACAAGAAAGCATGAAAACTAAAAGAGCCAAGCCTTAGAGGTCTGACCCCTCCCCCCCCCCCCCCCCGTTTAACATTGCGTCTAGTAGAAGCAGGTGAGGGAGACGTATCAAATGGCGATACAAAATGTAGTTATCAGGCCCCGCATGTTGAAGTCTGAGTAGGAGTTTAGCCCCGGGTTAGTGTCTAGCCTCGAACTAAACTAGCCTCTTCTGTTGTTTTTTGTTTCAAATCAGGAAGCGGGTCCATTCCAGCATGGTGCCTATGTCGTTATAGAAGGATTTTTGTCTTTCTTTCTTCGCTTCCTTTTTTTTTTAAATTTAATTTTGTTTTGGGGTTTCTTTTGTCCTAGTCTGGGTTAGGCCCGTAGCCGTGGGTTAAATTAACCTCGAGTTTTACATACGGGCCCTGGGCTCCAGATCTTCGACCTTTTGGTGGGTTTCCATCTTTGACTAAACATTGTCCTCCCACCAGAAAATGTGTGTCCTCCTCTGAAGCACTTTAAAACGCACCAGATATAAACGCATCAGATTGCAGAGTTTAGTCTAATTTTAAAAATTTGCCTCCAAAGTGAAGTGTTTCGTCCTCTAATGAATTTAAATTCATACCGAAAAGCACCAAATTGCACAGATTTTAGACTAAGTTTTTATTTTTTTTTATTTTATTTTTTTAATCCCGGGGGAGCGCTATGCCCCGCACACCCATAGTATAGCTCAGTTGGTATAGCTCGCCCGTTAGGGGGGGGCAAATGTATACCAGTCATGCGCAGGAGGGGCAAATAAACTCCAGTCGTCCACAAAACGGGGGCGACTGTATCCCCACAACGCGGGAGGGGGTGCAAATGTACCGCTGGGTCTGGCGAGGTGAAGTCACGTGGCCGCTAACTTCGTTCTACGACTTTAGTTTATGCGTAATGTTGACGGAATTGACTGGTATACATTTGCACCCCGTAACGGGCGAACTAAACCAAATGAGCCATAGTAGAAGGCAAATTCTTTGCAGACGTGCGTTCATGGCGCTGCCACATCGTCGCTACATGCTACACACTTTTCCACACTTTTCCACCTTTTGGGTCATTTAAATCCCTGAGCTATTGTGTGTTCACTTTTTTCCCCTATAATTTTTTTTTAACCGGAGAATAATTTTACAGTATTACTCAGATTTGAAATTTCTGTATTTTGTAAATCAAAAGACCTTCACAATTGCATACATGTACGTTAATTTTTACTCTAAGTTACTGATATTGTTTACTGGACGGACCGTACGGTTATTTACACATGTGAACAAACTGTACGAAGATTTATGCATGTGAACGGACTGTGAGTTGTGTTATGCGAATGAACAGACTTTCGATTTTGTCACTGAGGCCAGTTTACTTTTTGTATCAAACGATTCTCAAAATTATGAATACATCTGAAGAAACATTAACATATTTTGTTTCTGGTCCTGCAGTGTGTGTGTGTGTGTGTGTGTGTGTGTGTGTGTGTGTGTGTGTGTGTGTGTGTGTGTGTGTTGATGCAAGCGGACGTCGCGTCTGTGTTGAGGCGCCGTGGTAACCCGATTGTGCCCCGACTATAAGTCTTGTCTTCTGTACGGTACTCAAAGAGAATAAATTCCTGTTGATTGTGTGTTTTACCGGGGGGGGGGGGGGGGGGTATGTTTTGCGTGAATGGCTCTTTATTTCACCTAATGTGAGCATTTTAGTTCAGCCGTGAAATCGTAAATTTTCTGTTTATATATTTTATTTTGCACAAAATGTCAGCCTGTCACCGAAACACACCGAGATTGTGTGCAAGTCGATCCCGTGTTCCCAGTTTCTGACCTGGGCTGTATCATGGGCCCAGTTTCAGCACACGCGTGTTGAACTTGTCCCTAGTTCCTGTCATGAAAAATAGTGCGGGTCACAGCAGCTGCTAAGGGACTTACCGGCAGTTACTTTCTTATCCTCTCAGCGTGCACAACAACAGGCAAATAGTTAGCTGATCCTTGAAATAAACAGAAGTAAATGTGCGCCTGGTGTGTAACAGTGTTAACACATTTCGTATCACACACGAGTATCCAACAGTTTGGGGGGGGGGGGGGATGGGGGGGGGTGAATTCGGCCCTCAGTGACATCAGGCAAGATTAATGGTTCTGTAATGGCTGTTATTCAACTTATTGCAGCAGACAAGAGTATAATCAAAGTGCAACACTCGCATCCAGCCATATTTAAATCCATGCAGACATTTTTTCTTTTTCGTGAGGTCACTGGCACACAGCCCCTAACTTACCTAGTAGGAAAGAAAATGATTTGCTGAATTCAGCACTCGTCTGTGGGTGGGTGGGTGGGTGTTTCATGATGATGAAATCAGTGTCCATGAACTCCCTCTCTTTTCTCTCTCTCTTCCCCCATAACCTCTCCCCCCCCCCCCACCACACACACGCGTGCGCGCACGCACACACACACACACACACACACACACACACACACTGCACTGTCAGCTTCCACTGAAATATTTGTGTGTGTGTGTGTGTGTGTCAGTACATGTTGCTTACTGGTGTTTAGTTTTGACTGTATTTGTGAAGCGCCATGAGCTCACCTTATGGGGATACTGCGCTATATATAGTCTTTAGCGGCAGTTTTCCCCCCTCAGAAGTCTTTGTGTTCGCAATGAGTTCTGAGGGAGAAAAACTGCCGCTTACAAGGCTCTACGGCCGTTTGGCGAATGAATACATGTTCCTTTTAGCGATTGTGGCAATTTTCATGACTTTGCAGCTTCTAATAGTAGGGAAATATGACTTTCTTCGGCCTAGCGCTTCCATTATATGTGCACTACACGTTGATCAACCAAGACGCTAAAAGTAGCAGATCAGCACTGTCTAGTTTGTCTTCACTCCGCAACCCAATAACGTCTGCTCAGTATGTGGAACGCTTCTGCATACACAGAACAACATAATTATAGGCTAACCAGAGTCACTACAATGGCTTCAGATGCTCTAGCGTGTCCTAAATGACGAATTCTGATGCATGGAGTCGATTACAAGTTTTCTATGTTGTTTTGTACGCCAGAAATATATATTCAGGCTTTAACCCTAGCCAGTACATCGCCACATGAATTTGAAAATGGTGTACACTTCTAATGTGTTTTGGGACATTGGAACTTAGAGCACACGATCAGTAACATTGCTTTTGATAATATTGCTAAATATTTTATATTTTGTTTGAGTGGTTGGTGGTCTAGTGGTTAAGAGACTTGTCACCAATGCGAGAGGTCAGGGGTTCGAGTCCCATTTGGGCCAAAGAATTTTTCCTTCTCGTATGTGGCACTGCTCATTCGGTCTGATGGTCGGGGGTTCTCTCTGGGTACTCCGGCTTCCTCCCCCTCTGCTTTGGAAATGTTCAGCCCACCAAACTTGAAATATAAATGCAATTCTAAATTCCGAAATTAAAATAGCTGAGCAGACCCTTCGCACCACGTGGTTGTAATGTGTTTATGTCCAGTGTGTGAGAGATTGCGTGTGATTCGCGTGAACGTGCATGTTGGGTTCAGTTCGCGGCGCTGTGACAGTTTGAGGCGATTCATAAAATTGGATAAAGCGCCTATACAATACTCATTATTATTATTGTTGTTGTTTTCCAGGTTTCACAACAGCCACAACTGACAAAAAAAAGAAAGAAAAAGACGCTGCGATACTTTGAAGAAACAGAAGACAAGCAGAGTGTGAGTAGAAAATATTCTGCATAATTCTGAAACATATATATATATACATATATGCAACCCTCAGGACAGTAATAGTTTCAATATGATTACTATGCAGGGAGGAACTTGTTTATAGTGCTGTAAGGTTTGTAGCCAAGTCAACAAAGTTTTCTTTCATTAAACCAGGGCTTATGATGTAAATTATCTTCCACCTTTTGGCGGATTTCCACCTTTGCCCAAAAATGTTCCTAAATCCTCCCCGCAAAAAGTGTGTTCTCTCCACTGAAGCACTTAAAATCGTGCCAAAACACACCAAACTGCACAGGTCTTAGTCTGTTTCTAAAACTTTTCCTCCCAAGAAAGTGTTTCCTCCTCAGAAACGCTTAAAATCACGCCAAAATGCATGTAATTTTTAACCCCTCCCCCCAAAAAAAATCTGGGGAAGCTAGCCCCTGGGCACCCTGGTCATTACATGTGTTTTGCGGATGAGTGCGGGGAGCCGGGGTGGCCGAATGGTAGAGCGTTGGACTCTCAATGCTCGGGTCGTGAGTTCGAATCCCGCCGGCTGGGGCCATATATTTGTGCTGGCCTTTTTTCTCGTTGCCCCGTCTTTGATATCACCCTTATGTGGTGGAAAAGGACGTTAAACTCCCAAACACCCACCCACCCACCCGCAGACGAGTGCTCCTGGGTTTGTCACTTCGTCACAAAATACACACTTCTCCCCCTGTTTGATTATGAACCATTTCAGCATGATAAACCCATCTAAAGAAGATTTTTTTTTTTTTTTAAAAATTAGTCTGCATGTAGCGATATTTGATGAGGGTTTTTCTTCAGGCATAGTGTTTCCTATTGCAGAAAAAAGACACAGAAGCGATTGTGGTTGTGAAACCCAAAATCAAAACACCAAAACGACTGGACAGACGGAAGCCGAGGAACTTGACAGAGGTAAGTTCTATGTGTAGCATTCCCCAACCACATGTACTTGAAACAGGAAAATGGCCATTCAGAATAAACTGTGAAATCTTGTGGCAGTCGTCAGGAAAACTGAAATTTATCCGTATCAGGGTCGAGGGGTATTGAACAAACTGCCACGGGTAGCAGAGTGGGTGTGCTATGGGCCCAGTGGGGAGGCTGTTGTGACGCAGCCGAGATTCACCCACTTCACGGGTGTGACTTTGGGGGTGCTTCCCTTGGTATGACATGTCTTATGATGTGGATGATTACATGGCCGGCACTGCAGGTGCCATAGTTCTCAGGCCTGGTTAATGCCAGGATATTTATGACGTGGGAAGCGTGGAATGCGGCCCTGTCCCGCAGTCCCAAACCACACGGACCTCCATAGCATCATCTTACCATCATCCTCGTCTCCATTATCATGCATAATAAAAATTGCCCCAGCTTCCGAGCCCTCCGAGGATTCCACCCAATCCCTCTCCCCCCCCCCCCCCCCCCCCCCAAAAAAAAAGTGTCTCTCCTCCATGGAAGCACTTAAAGTCATGCCAAAACACATTAAATTTCATAGATTAATGATTTTAGTCTGATTCTACACTTTTTCTTCCAAAAAGTCTTTCCTCCGAAAGAGTGTTTCCTCCTCAGACGCACTTAAAATCATGCCAAAATGCACCAAATTGTACATATATTACTAGCATGCTCTCAGACATCCCTAGCATTACATGTCTGTTTTGCAGATGTGTGTTTGTGGCTTATGGACCGTGTTAAGCCCTGAAAAATACATGTACAAAAATCAGAAACATCAAGCTTGGTACATGCACATGTGCTGGCAAAGACATTAGCAGCAGATAGTGGTAAGATCATTTCACACAATCTGTTGACTGTTGCAGAAACCAGACAAAGATGGGGTGGTGATCGTGAGACCCAAAATGAAGGCACCCAAACAGAACCTGGAGAGGTGGAAACGGAGGAATTTCAGAGATGTAAGTCTAGCGCATAACCCTTGTTGACTCAGCAGGTTTGTAACAAAGCTATACTGTGTGTGTGACAATGTGTGTGTGTGTGTGAGAGAGAGAGAGAGTGTGGGCATCAACTGATGTGTTGCACATGCTTTATCTGGTCAGAGTGATCCATACCCGGGAGAGGCGCCCATCCCAAAGGACAGACTCGATCGCTATGGACACGGTGCGCAAAAAATCAAGGTAAGTTACGAGTCTGTCTGTCTGTCTGTGTGTCCCAAAAAACTTAACATTGTCATTTTCTCAAAATCTACAAACAGCTGAGGCACCAAACTTGGCATGCTAATAGACAGTGTCAAGACTTTTAAAAATATACCCTGTCCTTGTTAAATGACCTTGACTCAAGGTCAAGGTCATAAAAGCTGTCTGCTTGAAATTTTAATACATGTACATGTATTGCCATTTTCTCAGAATCTACAAGCACCAGAGGCATCGCACTACTCAGGTACATTCACTCCATCAGGACAGTTTGTCGTAGTCTTCTTTTATTTCGGGTTCAGTAGCACAGGTTGCAGAAGACTTGCTTGGAGCAGCTCAACGGGACAAGTCACCCGAAACAACAAAAACAGCAACAACAAAAAAACCCCAAAAAAACCCCGTAGCGACCCGGACAAGCAGTCTTCTTGTGAAAATTCAGCCCGAAAGAGGGCACAAGTGCGCATGCCTGCTCTGGTCAGCATTTAGCTGGAGCCTGATTGGCTGGCAGAAAATCGTCTGCTATGGTGATTGGTCCTTACCCCTAGCGCCAGAGCCAAGTGTTGCGTTTCGAATCATAAAAAAGTTTTTATCTCCATTCAGTACATGTACTTTTTTTTTTCTTTTTTTTTTTTAAAGAGGTGCATTTATGGATTGATTCTACAGGTACCCAAACGCGGCCTGCGAGGAGAAAGACTTCAGCAGGTGAAGAGTAGGAGTATTTTCGCCCAGAAACAGGCCGCCAGAGCCGAGAGGCTTCACGATGACGAAGCAGGGTGAGCCGACTAAAAGTCACATTTTGTATGTCTTGAGGTCTATGTCGGCTACTCCTATGCTGATGGACAAATCAGGGCATAACTCATTTTGGGGGGGGGGGGGGGGGGGGGACAAGACTAACAACATATGCTCACTCGGGCCTCACTGTAATGCTAGTCTACTTTCTGTTTAGGCCAGAAAGCCACTTCACCCAAATCCACTCATGTCAGCTTTGCCTCTCTGCTGTGCAAAAAGTCCCTGCTTCACTGGCAGCTTGCCTCCTCTTGCTGCCCCCTGGCATGCACCTTGCCCTACCAAATATGAAAATCATGCTTTTTCGTGACAAGAAAAATCACTACAAACTAGCAGATTGGCAAAACAAGATCCTTCAAACACTGCACTTGACACCACACTCATTTTATGGCATTACACCTGTATTCATATTTATTTTGTGGCAGATTCCTTGAGCTGGATGAAGCGGAGAAAGAGGCCAGACTCTCACAGACAGAAATCGCTGCTGCTGTGGATGTCACCAGTGCTACAAAGGTGAAATTTACAGTAGTTAGACATTTTATTTGCCCGTCTCCGTTTGATGATAAGCTATGCCTTTGACCAGTTTTTGATTGTGATGGCTCTCTCTCTGTCTCTCTCTCTGTCTCTCTCGCTCTCTCTCTCGCCCCCCCCCCCCCCCCCCCCCCCACCCCCCCCCCCCCCCCCAGGCCTTTGACCAGTTTTTTATTGTGATGGCTCTCTCTCTCTGTGTCTCTCCTCTCCCCCCCCCCCCCCCCATCCGTTTCTCTCACTCTTATGCCCACTTCCTCTCCTTTCCATTTGCTTGGTTTGAATGTCAGGCATGTCAAACTTGGCATATTATACTTAAAACAATAATAAATAGACATTCTGTTCTCGTTTTTCCGGGGAGCCGGCATAGCTGAATGGTAGAGCATTGGACTTTCAATGCTCGGGCCGTGAGTTTTAATCCCGGCTAGGGCCAAATATTTGTGCTGGCCGTTTTCTCATCGCCCCGTCTTTGATATCACCCATGCGTGGTGAAAAAGGACGTTGAACTCCCAAACACCTACCCACCCTCTCGTTTTTCCGCTGCGAAATCTGTCAAGAATCTTCTATTAGAGTTTTTGCAATTATTAAACGGGGCCGACTCCATCGTTGCTGAGCCAGCTTTATGTTTTGGAACAGTTTTGCTTGTGAGTGGGCTTGTATGCTCAGTCTTGATAATTAGTACAGCTCTTAATGCAATACAGTGTTGTTTACACTTTCTGTGACCGGGGGGAGCCGGGGTGGTCGAATGGTAGAGCGTTGGACTTCCAATGCTCGGGTCGTGAGTTCGATCCCGACTGGGGCCAGATATTTGTGCTGGCTTTTTCATTGTTGCCCCGTCTTTGATATCACCCTATGTGGTGGAAAAGGACGTTAAACCCCCAAACACCCACCCCACCCACCCCTTTCTGTGAGCGGTCAGACATTCAGATTGTATGACTGTTGTTACACCCCTGCTGGCTCACTGCCAGCATTACAGATGCTGTTACTGTGCAGGTGTCTAAGTGGTGTGATGATGGATACCACAGCAACAGCTCAGAATGATCAGTGAGCATAAAATTGGTAGCATTAGTCCTTTTAAACAGTTCTTGTCAAAGCACCTTGTCTCCACTGAGTTGCATGTTTATCTGTGTGTTTTCAGTACTTCGAGCTGCAGCTCTCCCAGTTTGGGCCGTACGGCATCAACTACACGCGTAATGGAAGGTAGACTTATTTTTGGCTCCCTTGTGTAACAATGGGAGTCTATGTTTTAACCCTCCGTCGTCTGTCTGTCTGTCTGTCTGTCTGTCTGTCTGTCTGTCTGTCTGTGTGTGTGTGTGTGTGTGTGTGTGTCCAGAAAACTTTAACGTTGACATTTTCTCAGAATCTACAAACAGCAGGGACACCAAACTTGGCATGCTGATAGACAACCGCAAGACCTTTCAAAACATATCATTTTGAATGACCTTGACTCAAGGTCAAGGTCACTAAAGCTCTGTTTGAAAATTTTACATTGGCATTTTCTCGTAATCTACAAACACCAGAGGTTTTAGACTTTGTATGATGATAGACATCCATAAGAACTTTACAGATATACATGTGTTCAGTGGCCTTGTGTCAAGGTCAAGGCCGTACAAGCTATTTTTGTGAAACCTTAACATTGGCATTTTCTCAGTGATAAGACCTATGCACACATACCATCTTAAATGACCTTGACTCAAGGTTAAGGTCATTAAAACAGTCTGTTGGGAAATTTTACATTTGCATTTTCTCAGAATCTAGAAGGATCAGAAGCCCTCAAACTATGTGTGATGATTGTCATTGGCAGCACCTTTACAGACATACCTGTGTTCAGTGACTTTTAGTCAAGGTCAAGGCCATGCAAGCCTTTTTTTGGAAACTTTAACCTTGGCATTTTGTCCATAACAACAAACAGTTGTGGCACCAAACGAGGCATGATGATAGACAGCAATGAGACCTACCTTTCTGAATGACCTTGACTGAAGGTCAAGGTCATTAAAGCTGTCTGTTATGAATTTTAACATTACTGTTTTCGGGGGAACTACAAATACTAGAGGCATCGAACTTGGCATGATAATAGACATTGATGAGATCTCATTTGAATGACCTTGACCAAAGGTCAAGGCCATACAAACTTTCGGGGAAAATTGTAATATTGCCAAGGACTCAGAGCGCCAGAGACACTTTACTTGGCACGATAATGGATAGTAATAAGAGCTTTACATACATACTCTTGTGAATGACCTTGACCTGTGTCACAAGGGAGCCATGGAGGCTTCTGCCTTTCTAGTTGTCTTTTATTTTGTCTTTGTGTTTTATTGTTGTGGTTTTGGTTTTTGCAGGGCTTAGAATCTTCCCCCCTTTTGGCGGATTTCCACCTTTGGCTAAAAATCCGTCTAGCTTTTGCCACTTAGTAACTAAATGCTTCACACTTTTCTTCCATTTGCTCCTCGGACCATTTTAAGCTCTGGTTTTAGACATTTTTAATACTGCATTGTGTGTTTTCTCTTGTGCACCAGCTTTTTTTTTTTTTCTCTCTTCCATTTACTGATATGTTTATTTGGTCTGTGTTCGAACAGGCATCTACTTCTTGGTGGTCAGAAAGGTCATGTGGCAGCATTTGACTGGCAGACCAAAAGGTTACACTGTGAATTCAATGCCATGGAAACCATCCATGATGTCAGGTACCTTATTTGTTTGTTTTTTTCTTTGAAGTTTCGTGGTGTTTTAGATGTTGGTAGAGCTGAACAACTATACACCATAATCGGGTCAGTAACTTCAAGGTCAAGGTGATGACAGCCATCTTGTTTTAATCGGGTCAGTACCTTCAAGGTCAAGGTGACGACAGCCATCTTGTTTTGTGTGTAATTTTGTGTAGCTGGCGAGCTAGTGTTGTTAAAGTTTCAGTCCATATGACGAGCGTACAACAGCGTGTAGAAAAGTTTTCATGGAATGTGCTGAATCTGTGCGTCAGAATGAGTCACTTGGCGACACATCGTAGCATCTGAAACCATAGTGGTGACTGGCCAGTGTATGTGCGTGATGATGATGATGATGATGATGATGATGATTGGCCATTTGTATAGCGCTACAAGAAAACTTCCATGCAGTAAGCATGCTCACAGCGCCTTCGGAGTGAAAAAAAAAAAGTGTGAGAGAGAACTGAGAGAAAAGATGCGTCTTGAAGTTCCGCTTGAAGGTCATGAATGATGCAGAACCTGACTTGAGGTGAACTGGCAAGTTGTTCCAGAGGCAAGGAGCTGCACTCTTGAAAGCCCGTGCACCAGAGCGTTTCTTGTTTGTGTTGTCATAGTAGCCTGGGACAGCAAGTCTGGACTGGGAAGAAGATCTTAGGCTGCGTGCAGGTCTGTAGAGTGGTATGAGCTCGGCCAGATAAAGTGGAGCAGTGCCGTGAATGCAGGAGAAAGTCAAGGAGAGAAGCTTATGGTCAATGCGAAGCTTGGCTGGAAGCCAGTGGAGATCTTGAATGTGTACTAGAAGTGCACCGCGTACTGAGCAGATAACGTTATTTGGTTGCAGACTGAGTACCAGTCTGTTGCTGACCCTGTTTTTCACCTTGTCCCCTCTTCTTGTGTCGTTTTGTGAAGTTTTTACGTTACATTTTCTCAAGTTTTTTGGCAAGAAAGAGTGGGACTATACAAGGAGTGTGTAGAGTGATTTGTGTGGCCTTGTGCCTTCTGACTGTGGCTGTGCCGACGTGTTTTTTTTTTTGTTGTTGATTGAGTGATTATCAGCATGACTTTGCCGCCATTGTGACACACAGCCGTGAGTGCTTGTACCTGTATCTGTATTTGATTTGAACTGTTACAGGTGGTTGCACCAAGAGACCCTGTTCGCCACAGCCCAGAAGAGCGGGGTCTACATCTACGACAACCAGGGAATCGAACTCCACGCTCTCACAGGACTTGATTCAGTTCTCAGCATGGAGTTCCTCCCTCACCACTTTCTTCTGTGCACAGCTGTAAGTTTGTGTGGGTGCATAATTACAAGCAAGCAAGCATGTCCTCTGGAGCACTTAAAATCATTCCAAAATGCACCAGATCGCACAGGTTTGAGTCTAATTCTAAACATTTGCCTCCAAAATAAAGTGTTTAATTCTCTGCAGCATTTAACTCATTTGTGACGGGACACTTCGATCAAAGGTTCAGCCACACATTGCCCATGGCGCATGGAAACTGAATTCTCCTTTTTTTACAATAAGAACAAATCATTTGAAAAATCAAGTGTGTGTGTGTGTGTGTGCCTTTACTGAAGCTTGCTAGAGAAGTGTGTTTTTATTTAATTTTTTTTGTCAGCTTACTGCAGTTTCATAGTGGCAGGCCCAGGCATGGGCAGTGTTGAGGCCACGGCAGTCACAAAAGAGTTAAATTTATGCTGCGAAGCACCAAATTGCACAGATTTTTGTAAAAAAATTTTATTTTTTTTAATGCTGGGGAGCATGTCCTCAGAAAACTTACAACATAACGCAGCTTTGCAGGCACATGCTCGTGGTTTTGCCACTTTGTCACTAAATGCTACACACTTTTCTACTTCTTCCTGTTGGATCATGGACCATTTTAAACACTGTGTACTGCTCTCACAACCATTTTAAACACTGTGTACTGCTCTCACAACCATTTTAAACACTGTGTGCTGCTCTCACAACCATTTTAAACACATGTGTGCTGCTCTCACCAAACCATTTAAACACTGTGTACTGCTCTCACAACCATTTTAAACACTGTGTACCTGCTCTCACACACCATTTTAAAACACTGTGTACTGCTCTCACAACCATTTTAAAACACTGTGTACTGCTCTCACACCATTTTAAACACTGTGTGCTGCTCTCACAACCATTTAAACACTGTGTGCTGCTCTCACAACCATTTTAAAACACTGTGTACTGCTCTCACAACCTTTTAAACACTGTGTGCTGCTCTCACAAACCATTTTAACACTGTGTACTGCTCTCTCACAACCATTTTAAAACACTGTGTACTGCTCTCAACAACCATTTTAAACACTGTGTACTGCTCTCACAACCATTTTAAACACTGTGTACTGCTCTCACCAACCATTTTAAAACACTGTGTACTGCTCTCGACAACCATTTTAACACTGTGTATCTGCTCTCACAACCATTTTAAACACTGTGTACTGCTCTCACAACCATTTTAAACACTGGTGTGCTGCTCTCACAACCATTTTAAACACTGTGTACTGCTCTCACCAAACCATTTTAAACACTGTGTGCTGCTCTCACAACCCATTTTAAACGACTGTGTGCTGCTCTCACAAACCTTTTAAACACTGTGTGCTGCTCTCACAACCATTTTAAACACTGTGTGCTGCTCTCACAACCATTTTAAAACACTGTGTACTGCTCTCACAACCATTTTAAACACTGTGTACTGCTCTCACAACCATTTTAAACACTGTGTACTGCTCTCACAAAACCATTTTAAAACACTGTGTGCTGCTCTCTCACAACCATTTTAAACACTGTGTACTGCTCTCCAACCATTTTAAAACACTGTGTGCTGCTCTCACAAACCATTTTAAACACTGTGTGGCTGCTCTCACAACCATTTTAAACACTGTGTGCTGCTCATCACAACCATTTTAAACACTGTGTACTGCTCTCACAACCATTTTAAACACTGTGTGCTGCTCTCACAACCATTTTAAACACTGTGTACTGCTCTCACAACCATTTTAAACACTGTGTACTGCTCTCACAAGACAAAAACATTTTAAAACACTGTGTACTGCTCTCACAACCATTTTAAAACACTGTGTACTGCTCTCACAACCATTTTAAACACTGTACTGCTCTCACAACCATTTTAAACACTGTGTACTGCTCTCACAACCATTTTAAACACTGTGTACTGCTCTCACAACCATTTTAAACACTGTGTACTGCTCTCACAACCATTTTAAACACTGTGTACTGCTCTCACAACCATTTTAAACACTGTGTACTGCTCTCACAACCATTTTAAACACTGTGTACTGCTCTCACAACCATTTTAAACACTGTGTACTGCTCTCACAACCATTTTAAACACTGTGTGCTGCTCTCACAACCATTTTAAACACTGTGTGCTGCTCTCACAACCATTTTAAACACTGTGTGCTGCTCTCACAACCATTTTAAACACTGTGTGCTGCTCTCACAACCATTTTAAACACTGTGTGCTGCTCTCACAACCATTTTAAACACTGTGTGCTGCTCTCACAACCATTTTAAACACTGTGTACTGCTCTCACAACCATTTTAAACACTGTGTGCTGCTCTCACAACCATTTTAAACACTGTGTGCTGCTCTCACAACCATTTTAAACACTGTGTGCTGCTCTCACAACCATTTTAAACACTGTGTGTGCTGCTCTCACAACCATTTTAAACACTGTGTGCTGCTCTCACAACCATTTTAAACACTGTGTGCTGCTCTCACAACCATTTTAAACACTGTGTGCTGCTCTCACAACCATTTTAAACACTGTGTGCTGCTCTCACAACCATTTTAAACACTGTGTGCTGCTCTCACAACCATTTTAAACACTGTGTGCTGCTCTCACAACCATTGTAAACACTGTGTGCTGCTCTCACAACCATTGTAAACACTGTGTGCTGCTCTCACAACCATTGTAAACACTGTGTGCTGCTCTCACAACCATTGTAAACACTGTGTGCTGCTCTCACAACCATTGTAAACACTGTGTGCTGCTCTCACAACCATTGTAAACACTGTGTGCTGCTCTCACAACCATTGTAAACACTGTGTGCTGCTCTCACAACCATTGTAAACACTGTGTGCTGCTCTCACAACCATTGTAAACACTGTGTACTGCCCTCACAACCATTTTAAACACTGTGTACTGCTCTCACAACCATTTTAAACACTGTGTACTGCTCTCACAACCATTTTAAACACTGTGTGCTGCTCTCACAACCATTTTAAACACTGTGTGCTGCTCTCACAACCATTTTAAACACTGTGTGCTGCTCTCACAACCATTTTAAACACTGTGTACTGCTCTCACAACCATTTTAAACACTGTGTACTGCTCTCACAACCATTTTAAACACTGTGTGCGCTCTCACAACCATTTTAAACACTGTGTGCTGCTCTCACAACCATTTTAAACACTGTGTGCTGCTCTCACAACCATTTTAAACACTGTGTGCTGCTCTCACAACCATTTTAAACACTGTGTGCTGCTCTCACAACCTTTTTAAACACTGTGTGCTGCTCTCACAACCTTTTTAAACACTGTGTGCTGCTCTCACAACCATTTTAAACACTGTGTGCTGCTCTCACAACCATTTTAAACACTGTGTGCTGCTCTCACAACCATTTTAAACACTGTGTGCTGCTCTCACAACCATTTTAAACACTGTGTGCTGCTCTCACAACCATTTAAACACTGTGTGCTGCTCTCACAACCATTTTAAACACTGTGTGCTGCTCTCACAACCATTTTAAACACTGTGTGCTGCTCTCACAACCATTTTAAACACTGTGTGCTGCTCTCACAACCATTTTAAACACTGTGTGCTGCTCTCACAACCATTTTAAACACTGTGTGCTGCTCTCACAACCATTTTAAACACTGTGTGCTGCTCTCACAACCATTTTAAACACTGTGTGCTGCTCTCACAACCATTTTAAACACTGTGTGCTGCTCTCACAACCATTTTAAACACTGTGTGCTGCTCTCACAACCATTTTAAACACTGTGTGCTGCTCTCACAACCATTTTAAACACTGTGTGCTGCTCTCACAACCATTTTAAACACTGTGTGCTGCTCTCACAACCATTTTAAACACTGTGTGCTGCTCTCACAACCATTTTAAACACTGTGTGCTGCTCTCACAACCATTTTAAACACTGTGTGCTGCTCTCACAACCATTTTAAACACTGTGTGCTGCTCTCACAACCATTTTAAACACTGTGTGCTGCTCTCACAACCATTTTAAACACTGTGTGCTGCTCTCACAACCATTTTAAACACTGTGTACTGCTCTCACAGGGAAAGCAAGTTAAATTCTTAAAAGGGACCGTGAGGAATTGTTAGTCTTCTAAACCCATGAAAAAAAAAAATGCTATTCTAAATTCCAAAATCTGAATAGCTGAACTGCAGCACCACACAATTTTCGCTGCTGTCTGCTGCGTGATGTGAGTGGGTGCTTGTGATTCACTTGAGCGTGTACCATTAGATTCAGATCACAGTTAATTTAGCCAAGCAGTTGTGTACAGCGCCTATATAATAGTTATAATTTTTTTTTTCCATTCAGAATTCCAAAGGATTCCTCGCCTACACAGATGTGACAATGGGCGTGAAAGTAGCAGGGATCTGTACAGGACTTGGCCGTTTGGACGTCATGTGTCAGAACCCATCTAACGCCATCGTCCACCTTGGCCATGGGTGGGGTAAGTTGGAATGAAGCTGTCATCAGATGAGAAAGGGTGCAGAGGGAGATCCCAGCCATCCCACCCCCTCCCAAAAATCCACACTCACTAATGCACTGTTCAAAATTGGATGTTCAGCTACATGCACCTCGCCCCGACAATCTGGAACTCACTGCCTTCTGCCCTCCGTGATGTCCCCACACTGTCAGCCTTTAAATTACAACTCAGAACATACCTGTTCTGTCAGACTTTCCATTGATGACTGGGCCTTCTGTTCATGTGTGTGTGTGTGTGTGTGTGTGTGTGTGTGTGTGTGTGTGTGTGTGGTGTGTGTGCTCTGAGTCTGTCCATGTGTAAAGAGTAAGAGCAGTAACTATGAAAATCCATGCATTGTTTTGAAGTTTCTCAGCTTTGTTCTGGTATGTGTGTGTGTGTGTGTGTGTGTGCGCATAATAATAATAATAATAATTATGGCATTTAAAGGGCGCCCTCCCTCCCACAGGAGCTTAGGGCGCCTTACAGTCGACACACACTCACTCACCCAGAAACACACGCAACATGCCTCCACACATACATTTAACTATAAACACATCATGTGCAGCATGATAGTAATACACGGCGTCCGCTGCCCATGTATGTATACTTCTATAATCACTTTTCCTTTCTGTACAGGCACGGTGACACTGTGGTCACCCAATGTCAAAGAACCACTGGTGAAGATGCTGTGTCACAAGTCGTCCGTCCGATCTGTCGCTGTGGACCCTACTGGGATGTGAGCTGCTTTCTTTTTGCCTTCCGCGTTTTTACTTCCTTATCCCAGTCTGGAAATCTGTGTGGCATTCACCTCCGTAATTATTCTGAATTTTGATGACCGAGGATAGGTGGAGGATGGAGGGAGACCCCCAGCTGTCCCACCTCTGCCCCAAAATCCACACTCAGTAACACACTGTTCAGAATTGGATGTGTTATGTATAGAGACATACCTCACTGCTTAATAGCAATGTTATTTTGACAGAGGTTAAAGTCTTGGCGGATTTTCACCTTTAGCTAAAACCTTTCCTCCCACCCCAAAAGTGTGCACTCACTCAGAGGCACTTGAAATCATGTCAAAATGCACCAAATTGCACCGATTTTAGTCTTTTAAAAATTTTTTATTCTGCAGACACCTCTATCATAATGCATCTGCTTTGCAGACGCATGCTTGTGGTTTTGTCACTAAATGCACTTTTCCTCCCTTCGATTATGAACCATTTTAAGCGGCGTTTAGAGCATAGTTTGGGAGGAAGCGTACAAAGCACATCGACCTTTGCCACTCTCAAAGTTCAGTTATGCCAAAATTCCTCAATGATCCTGTCGTCCGTTTAGAGTGTTCGTGATGTTTATTTGTTTCTTTTTTATTGAAACAAACCGCTGTTCTGCTAGGTACATGGCCACATCCGGTGTGGATCGGAAACTGAAAGTGTGGGACTTGCGGACGTACAAGACCCTCGCTAACTACCAGTTGTCTATGGGCGCAGGGTCGCTCGCCTTCAGTCAGACGGGCATGCTGGCATCCGCTACCGGCAGTATTGTGCAGGTTGGTAGTGGCTTACACTCGTTACTTTAGCCAGCAAAATGTTTTTGATTTTGTTAGTTTGTGCACTTTATTCTTTTGTGTGCTTGCGTGTTCAGCTTGCAAAGGACAACCCTGCAGAATCTGCGAATCATGTGCTTTGTTCAGCCGATAATGGAGGAATCGCGACTGGGGCCAAATATTTGTGCTGGTCTTTTTCTCGTTGCCCTATGAGTTGAATCTATGAATCATGTGCTTTGTTCAGCCGATAATGGAGGGATCGCAACTGGGGCCAAATATTTGTGCTGGTCTTGTTCTTGTTGCCCAATGAGTATATTTGACATCACCCTAATGTGGTGGAAAAGGACAGGGGATTTGGTCTAGTGAGTAAGGCATCTGACTTCGGATCGTGAGCTGCTTCGTTTGAATCCCTGGTGGGCAGGCATTTGGTAGAATTTTTCCTTACCAGATTGAGTCAAATTCATGTGCAGACGTGTATGCAGTGCCTGTATCGCGTTCAAGTACACACACACACACACACACACACACACACACACACACACACACACACACACACACACACACACACACACACTCTATCAAGTTTGCACGTAAAACAATTCCATTTGAAACAGGAAGCGCAATGGAAACAGTTAACCAGCATTCACAGCTACACTGACATTCGTCCTAACCATAAAAAAGCAACCAAAAGAATACCAAAGAAACCCTGTGTTTACCTGTCTGTACCACAGGGGGAATGGGGGGGGGGGGGGGGTTGATGGTTGTTGCTGGATTGCAGTTTACTGCTCTGATTAATCACAGTTCTCTCTGCTCAGTACAAAAATTCTTTGTCAAGTGTACGTGCAAAGTAATCTTTTGTAATGTCATATTTCTTTAAGAGTTGATCATGCAATCCATCGCATTTTAATTATTTTTCAGACCTACAAGGACGTTTGCCGAGAAGCCATTGTCACCCCTTACCTGAGTCACCTGTGTCGCGGCACCGTCAGGGAAGTGCAGTTCTGCCCCTTTGAGGATGTGCTGGGTGCTGGTCACAAGTCTGGCTTTTCTTCTCTCATCATCCCAGGTATAGTACAGATGTCGACTGTTGTTGCGCCTACTCCAACAAAGGACCCCCCCCACCCCCCCGCCCCCCCCCCCCCCCCCCCCCCCCCCCCCCCCCCCCCCCCCCCCCCCCCCCCCCCCCCCCCCCCCCCCCCCCAAACAAAATCCCCACCCCCCCCCCCCCCCCAACAAAAAAAAAACCCCCAACAACAACAACAAAAAAACCCAACTTGCTGCAAGCAGTGCAGCTAAAAACAAAACAAACAACAACAAAAAAACTGTAACATGTGGATATTATCAGTATGCACTAAATTGCACAGATTTTGGTCTAATTCTAAAAAGTTTCCTCCAAACAATATTGTTTGCTCCACCGGCCCCCGTAGTGTAGTGGTTAGCACTTCGGACTATGGACCGGGAGACCCGGGTTCGAATCCCAGCCGAGGCAAGTGGGATTTTTCCTACCTAGGTCGGCTCCTACCCAGAGCGGGTGTGCTATGGGCCCGATGGGGAGGCTGTTGCCACACAGCCGAGCTTCACCCACTTCATGGGTGCGACTTTGGGGGTGCTTCCCTTAGTATGACACGTCTTATGATGTGGATGATTACACGGCCGGCACCGCAGGTGCCGTAGTTCCCAGGCCTGGTTAATGCCGGGATATTTATGACAGGAAGCGTGGAATGCGGCCCTGTCCCGCAGTCCCAAACCACATGGACCTCCATAGCATCATCTTACTATCATCCTCATCTCCATCATCATGCATAATAAAAAAAATTGTCCCAGCTTCCGAGTCCTCCGTGGGTTCCACCCATGACCTGGGAGGAACTCCACTGGAGTTGGCAAAGAGTTGGGGCAGCAAAAAAAAAATATGTATATATTGTTTGCTCCTCTGGAGCACTTACAAACATGCTAAATTGCACGAAATTTCACTGATTTCAGTCTAATTTTAAAACAATCCTGGGGATCATGCCAGCGGACACACCTAGCATAACGCGTCTGCCGTATTACAGTTCTTAAATGCTACACTCTTTTCCTCCTTGTGGTTCGTGGACCAGTTTCAGCCCTGAATGAAAATAAAACTGACACACCCACACACATAAAACTTGTATGTGTGTCAAATTGCAGGTGCTGGAGAGGCGAACATGGATGCTGTAGAAGTCAACCCAATGGCAACCAAGAAACAACGGCAACATGCTGAAGTCAAGTTGCTGCTTGATAAGGTTTGTGTGTGTGTGTGTGAGTGTGTGTGCGTGCGTGCGTGCGTGCATGCGTGCGTGCGTGCGTGTGTGTGTGTGTGTGTTGGTATTTGTACCGGGTGTTTCCAAGCTGTGATGTTTTCACCAGTACAGCACGTCCGTACAGAGGTAAATTTAAACACTGTAACATCAAGTACTCTGAACTATATGCAGTTACAGCGTGTTTGTGAGTGTTGACGGCAACCAGTGTATTCAAGATGTGAAGTTTGTTTGTGAAGTTTGTTTTCACTGCCACTCCGAACAACAAGTAGGGCTTCAGGTCATCAGTGCTGGACATCAGTCATAGACAAATTCATTTTCGAAATGTGCGATTACTTTCTTACAAGGCAGACGAAATTTGTACATCCTATCGTTTCTGCACCATGTTGGACATTAATTTACAGACCTGTTAACCTTTGAGATTCTGGTGTACGATATTCAGGCCAGTTTTATGCTTGTACGTCAGGCCTGCAGAAACTACACTCTTTCATGACCAGGATTTACGATTTCTTGTTTTTTCGGTATGTTGCGGTCTGAAGACATTTCACATAACAGATAGAATCTGATTTGCTTAGGCTGACAAATTTCAGGACAAATGTTGTGTGCTTTTGTGGTCAGCCATGACGTGTTTAAGTAAAGTTCTTTAGTGATGCATTGTGGCTCAAATTCACTAAACAGAAATTCAGTTCATCATGGGTTGGTAGTCACGTTCGTACATGTGCAATTATTTTCTCTCCAGATTCAGCCAGAGATGATCAGCTTGTCGACCAGAGTGGGTGATATCGCCCACCAATCACAGTCTGGGAAGACTTCACAGGATTCAGGAAAGGTAGGTCCAGCACCCACCACACTTTAACACATTTCATGCCGCACAGGAGTATCCCACATTTTGTATTGTCTAGGTTTTGGCCCTGTATATGAAAATCGGGCAAGAACCGGCCCCCATAATGTAGTGTCTAGTACTTTGGACCATGGACCGGGACCCGGGTTCGGGTCCCATCCGAGGAGATGAGAAGATAGTAAGATGATGCTATGGAGGTATGTGTGTTTGGGACTGCGGGACAGGCCGTGTTCCACGCCTCCCAGGTCATAAATATCCCGGCATTAACCAGGCCCGGGAACTACGGCACCTGCTGTGCTGGCCATGTAATCATCCACATCACAAGATGTGTCATGCCAAGGGAAGCACCCCCAAGTCGCACCCGTGAAGTGGTGAATCTCGGCCAGTGTGTGGCAACAGCCTCCCCATTGGGCCCATAGCACACCCCTCTGGGTCGGAGCTGACCTAGGTAGGAAAAATCCCGCTTGCCTCGGCTGGGACCCGAATCCGGGTCTCCCAGTCCATGGGCCAAAGTGCTAACCACTACACTACGGGGCTGGTGCTATTTGTCTTTCTGTTGACTGTTGTTCCAGCTCAAATATGATGTGCACACAGTCTTACATAATGAACCCCTTAATTAGTCTAGAGCTTCACGTATGCGTGTGGTTTTTAGAGTCCCACATAGTGGATTTCATGATATTAATTTTGCCATTGTGT
>JACVVK020000316.1:727500-783445 GCA_018292915.2 Batillaria attramentaria | reverse complement strand
CCACCCCTACCTCGGAAACATTTTTCTTACACAAAACCTGTCAGAGCTACAGAGCTGTGCTACGAAAACAGGAAGTATAAATGAAGTGTGCAAGCGACACATTCGCTTCGTTACAAACAATAATAATAACAATAATGATAATATTAATAGACGCTGTACAATACATTCGCTGGATAATGAATGGAACAATGACAAAGGTTAATATTGCGCATGTCAGATTACTTCACACGATGTAGAATTCCAATAATAGTGCCCGTTTTGTCAGAGTGGCAGACAGCGACAGAATTATGGGTTTTAAAAAAGCGATACAACGACGTGAAAATAAGGCTGCTTTCACAATAATCCAGAATTCAGGACGACTAGCCCTGGAGAAATGTGACACGTATCACGGTTATGTTCATTCCAGGAGCAGAAAGACAATATAACAACACCCCCCCCCCCCACCACTCCCGCCCCAGCCAGGACCTTCACCACATGATATCACATGACAGAGTGCGCTAATGATTCTGTCACAAGTGTCCGGTTGGCACAGGGCAAAGTAAGGCTTCTCGTGATTATGAAATATTTGACGTGCACCATGGCAAGGTGTTCTTTTCAGGGTTATGTCGTTTTAGACAAAATGAAAAATCTAGAAGGTTGTTAATGTCATACATAATTTTGTTGCGCAAGATTCCGCGCCTGTGAAATCAGCTACAACTCTCCCCTTCGCTGCTAGGGCAGCGGAGATAACAGATTAGTAAAGCGTTGACATTTGAATGCTCGGGTCGTGAGTTTGAATCCTGGATGGGACCAAATATTTGTGCTGGCCTTTTTTCTCGTTGCCCCGCCTTTGATATGGAAAAAGACATTAAAGTTCCAACACCCACCCAAACCCGTTCGTTACGCAGCATCCTGTGCCAGTAGTCAGAAACAACTCTTCCCTTTGTAACGCAGCATTCTGTGCCAGTAGTCAGATACAACTCTTCCGTTGTAACGCAGCATTCTGTGCCAGTAGTCAGATACAACTCTTCCCTTTGTAACGCAGCATTCTGTGCCAGTAGTCAGATACAACTCTTCCCTTTGTAACGCAGCATTCTGTGCCAGTAGTCAGATACAACTCTTCCGTTGTAACGCAGCATTCTGTGCCAGTAGTCAGATACAACTCTTCCCTTTGTAACGCAGCATTCTGTGCCAGTAGTCAGATACAACTCTTCCTTTGTAACGCAGCATTCTGTGCCAGTAGTCAGATACAACTCTTCCGTTGTAACGCAGCATCCTGTGCCAGTAGTCAGAACAACTCTTCCCTTTGTAACGCAGCATTCTGTGCCAGTAGTCAGAAACAACTCTTCCCTTTGTAACGCAGCATTCTGTGCCAGTAGTCAGATACAACTCTTCCGTTGTAACGCAGCATTCTGTGCCAGTAGTCAGATACAACTCTTCCGTTGTAACGCAGCATTCTGTGCCAGTAGTCAGATACAACTCTTCCCTTTGTAACGCAGCATTCTGTGCCAGTAGTCAGATACAACTCTTCCCTTTGTAACGCAGCATTCTGTGCCAGTAGTCAGATACAACTCTTCCGTTGTAACGCAGCATTCTGCTGTGCCAGTAGTCAAAAACAACTCCTCCCTTTGTAACGCAGCATTCTGTGCCAGTAGTCAGATACAACTCTTCCCTTTGTAACGCAGCATTCTGTGCCAGTAGTCAGATACAACTCTTCCGTTGTAACGCAGCATTCTGTGCCAGTAGTCAAAAACAACTCCTCCCTTTGTAACGCAGCATTCTGTGCCAGTAGTCAGATACAACTCTTTCCTTTGTAACGCAGCATTCTGTGCCAGTAGTCAGATACAACTCTTCCGTTGTAACGCAGCATTCTGTGCCAGTAGTCAAAAACAACTCTTCCCTTTGTAACGCAGCATTCTGTGCCAGTAGTCAGATACAACTCTTCCCTTTGTAACGCAGCATTCTGTGCCAGTAGTCAAAAACAACTCTTCCCTTTGTAACGCAGCATTCTGTGCCAGTAGTCAGATACAACTCTTCCGTTGTAACGCAGCATTCTGTGCCAGTAGTCAGAAACAACTCTTCCCTTTGTAACGCAGCATTCTGTGCCAGTAGTCAGATACAACTCTTTCCTTTGTAACGCAGCATTCTGTGCCAGTAGTCAGATACAACTCTTCCGTTGTAACGCAGCATCCTGTGCCAGTAGTCAGATACAACTCTTCCCTTTGTAACGCAGCATTCTGTGCCAGTAGTCAGATACAACTCTTCCGTTGTAACGCAGCATTCTGTGCCAGTAGTCAGAAACAACTCTTCCCTTTGTAACGCAGCATTCTGTGCCAGTAGTCAGATACAACTCTTCCCTTTGTAACGCAGCATTCTGTGCCAGTAATCAGATACAACTCTTCCCTTTTAGATATCTCTACCTATGTAGAATCTCAGATTCCGCGAAGTGTACATTTTGTAATGCGGAAGAAGAAAACCTTGTGCATTTATTTTGGGATTGTCCATTCGTCCAAGAATTCTGGGCTGATGTGTTACGTCTGCTCCAGGAAAAGTGTCAACATTGTATGAACATGGTCTTCTCTGACATCCTGGTAATTTTTGGTATTAAGCAACAATGCTCCAGGGAAAAGTGTCAACATTGTATGAACATGGTCTTCTCTGACATCCTGGTAATTGTTGGTATTAAGCAACAATGCTCCAGGGAAAAGTGTCAACATTGTATGAACATGGTCTTCTCTGACATCCTGGTAATTTTTGGTATTAAGCAACAATGCTCCAGGGAAAAGTGTCAACATTGTATGAACATGGTCTTCTCTGACATCCTGGTAATTGTTGGTATCAAGCAACAATGCTCCAGGGAAAAGTGTCAACATTGTATGAACATAGTCTTCTCTGACATCCTGGTAATTGTTGGTATCAAGCAACAATGCTCCAGGGAAAAGTGTCAACATTGTATGAACAAGGTCTTCTCTGACATCCTGGTAATTGTTGGTATTAAGCAACAATGCAAAACAAAGTTTTTGATTTGATTCTTTTATTACCCAAGTTCCATATACAGTATATAAATCCAAACTACAGAATACTGCTCCTAACAAAGCAGCATTTGTACAGATGTTAAAACATAGATATGCCATTGAACGTTATATCCATACAATATCTGGTAACACAGAGAAGTTTACATCCGACTGGCTTCCCTACAAAATGCTTATACTGTAATATAAATTTTGCTTCTATTGTCAGTACATTAGGGCAGGTAGGCATACTCAACCACTTGTTTACGTGTTTGTGATTGTCTTTGTGTGTGTGTATGTTTGTGGGTGTATGTGCGTGTATAGTGCATGCATGAACGCTAAACAAAAACGTTTGCACTTATAGGGTCTAAGTTTTGTACGAATGATATTAGAGAAATTGACCAGTCGTTAGAGGACCATCAGACCGCGCTTTGTGCTCTAGTCAAATCCTTGCGGAATATACATGTGTGTATAGCTGTAACTCCTTAGATATAGATTACATTGTAAGGCATATATATATGTATACATGTACAATTTATTGTTATAGTGTGCACAAGGTTGCTGTCTTCAGTGCTCCACATTGCCATTTTTGTTGTTGTTTGTTTGTTTGTTTGTTTGTTTGTTTGTTTGTTTGTTTGTTGGTTTTTCTTAGATATGCGCCCCTACTTTGTAACTTGCCTCCATGGCCTCTGACTGTGGCACTACTCCAGTTTGTATTTCAAGCTAGTCTAACTATGCGGGTAATGCGTGCACATTGTCTTCGTCCTTGTCATTGTATCGTGTATAGATGTTAGAGATCAAGTACTTTATATTGTTAGATGTTACAGATGTAGTTTTTTTTTATTGTGTTAGATGTTACAGATGTAGTACTGTACTGTCTTAGTTTATTAGAGATGTAGTTCTATACTGTCTTAGATGTTAGAGATTAAGTACTTTATCTTGTTAGATGTTAGAGATGTAGTACTTTATTGGGTTAGATGTTAGAGATGTAGTACTTTATCTTGTTAGATGTTAGAGATGTAGTACTTTATTGTGTTAGATGTTACAGATGTTGTACTATACTGTCGTAGCTTTTAGAGATGTAGTACTATATTGTCTTACATGTGAGGGATGTAGTACTTTATCTTGTTAGATGTTAGAGATGTAGTACTTTATTGTGTTAGATGTTACAGATGTTGTACTATACTGTCGTAGCTTTTAGAGATGTAGTACTATATTGTCTTACATGTTAGGGATGTAGTACTTTATCTTGTTAGATGTTAGAGATGTAGTACCTTATAGTGTTAGATGTTACAGATGTAGTACTATACTGTCGTAGCTGTTAGAGATGTAGTACTATATTGTCTTACATGTTAGGGATGTAGTACTTTATCTTGTTAGATGTTAGAGATGTAGTACTTTATTGTGTTAGATGTTACAGATGTAGAATTTTATTGTGTTAGGTGTTACAGATGTAGTACTATATTGTGTTAGGTGTTACAGATGTAGTTCTCTATTGTGTTAGGTGTTACAGATGTAGTTCTCTATTGTGTTAGGTGTTACAGATGTAGAGCTATATTGTGTTAGGTGTTACAGATGTAATACTATATTGTGTTAGGTGTTACAGATGTAGTACTATATTGTGTTAGATGTTAGGAATGTAGTACTATATTGTGTTAGATGTTAGGATATTGTGTTAGGTGTACGTTACAGATGTAGTACTTTATTGTGTTAGATGCTACAGATATCAGAGCCTCATAACCGAAATGCCCACCTCCTGACCTGCAGGGGAAAAGGTCAAGAGGCCGCTCGCCCGGAAGTTCTCAGCTTTTACTTATCTTGACTTCCTTAATGAAGAGTTCTGACAGGAGAGGATTACAAGACGTGTAGACTGTCACCAAAGGTTCTACAGATTACCCGTCTTCATCCACAACCAAAGATGGCGGAGACCGAGTGACGTCTGGCCACAGCGCTGTCTCGGATCCCATGTCTGTCTTCCTGTGTTGACGGGTAAAATTTGCACTTGTCGTGATGTGACCTGTGTAATGTGAGGCGGAGAGTGACGTCAATTTCTATAACACAAACGACCAGAAAAGTATCAGAACAGTTCTACCGCTGTATAAGCCATTCCCCTGTCAGGTCATCTGTCAGGTTATCCGTCAGGTATATTTTGGCACGCACAGGAATGTCCGGGCACTTCATCAGGAATGTCCGGGCACTTCATCAGGAATGTCCGGGCACTTCATCATGACTTTATCATAATTCACTAATTGTAAGAATATTATTCATTAATATTCATTGACGTTTTTCATGAACAATGTTTGCACAACCAAATCTAAATCAGACAGAAAACCAAGTCCGATAATGATGAAACCGAGGTTCACGGCACGCGTGGTGTATCTACGGACGACGGCCAATCAGACTTCAAGCTTCTCTGAAAAGCAACCCACCACCACTTTTTCTTGATTTAAATCCTTTTAAAGATGCCAACCCTTCACCTGCGGCAACAAAGGAGTATACAAGTGAATGTCATTAACAATTATGATGGGATTTCTAAGTCCATTTAGTAACATACCGTGGTTACTTTCGGTGAATTTTGTTCGTTTGTCACTTTAGTGTTGAATGTGACAGGAAATTTTATTATGTGATAGTGTGTTTTATTCTTGATTTTAAGTAATTTTACTGGTCAAGACTGTCTGTTTTACTTATTTTTGTAGTCTCTTCTATCAAAATGTTTATCAGTTGTGTGTCTTATTAGTATGCGGGCCAGAACTGCAATTTCCCAAATCTGGGATCACTAAAGTATTCTGTATTCTGTTCTGTATTTTATGATCACGGTGTTTCGTCATATCCGGTTTAAAATCCAAAACCTAACTCAGCAAGCATTTGTCAAACATGGCCGCCAAACTGATGAAAGAACACAAGACGCCGGAACTGCTTCAATGGAACCTCTAACCCTAACCCTAACCTCTACAAATGGTTGTTAGCCTTTGCTCTTTGTTAACCGTAACATGATAATCAGCCATGTTCTGCTGTCAACGCGACCTCGTTAGCGCCATCTTTTGACAGCGAATATGACTAAATAATCCACTCAAGGACGACAACTGTGAAACAGGGGTCGGTAAGACCACGGATGACGTCGGCGAATTAGTGTGTGTGTGTGTGTGTGTGTGTGTGTGTGTGTGTGTGTGTGTGTGTGTGTGTGTGTGTGTGATTCCAGAACGGAAGTGGATATTAACAATTAGTTTTTTCCTGATTTCTGGAACGGAAGTGGATTTTATCAAGTAGTTTTGTGATTTCAATAATGGAAAACTCCTACGGCTTTTTATTACTTTTTAGTACGACTAATTGTGAACAGATAAATTGTACCCCTGAAGGGAATACATTTTCTTCTGTGTGCTATGTAGTGACGTAATGTATTGTCTGTAAGCTCAGTACCAACACAAGCTCAACAAATTCCCATATAGTCTACTGAACACGTAGTTTACAAAGACATCAATAGCGCATTAAGTTTGGCACTGCAGTCGCCAAACGATTTTCGGCGATACCATTTTGTGAAGCTGCTTCCGTATCAAGGAGGAAAAGTTAATCCTGACCTAGTGACCTGATACTTTTTTATATTAATGACAGTCGGGGTATCAGTTTCACCCTTTCTTCTCAGCGTAAGTGAAACAAGCCAAAATGGACAAATCACGAACCTTACAAGACTAGTGGTTTTGAAAGAATTCCAAAATAATAGGTTGACGCTATTCACTGACGTCACTGTTTCTTGCTGTCTCATGATTTTTTAAAGAGCTATTACGTAAAATACTGAGCGTGATTACCTCATTGCGTCATTGTCACTCGAGACGTTCCTGAGATACAAGATCAGGCTAATTTTGATACATTACATTTTTGCAGCTCGCGTTTTCACTGAATATTTCACTTATGCAGAGAAGAAACGGAAAAACTGAGAGGGTGGGTGGGTGGGTGTGTGGGAGTTTAACGTCCTTCTCCACCAAGTACGGAAAAACTGAGAGGGTGGGTGGGTGCATGGGTGTATGGGAGTTTAACGTCCTTCTCCACCACGTCCGGAAAAACTGAGAGGGTGGGTGGGTGTATGGGAGTTTAACGTCCTTCTCCACCATGTATGGAAAAACTGATGACCCGACTGCAATAAACCACGTCATGCGGCCAGAATCAACCCTTTCTCTTTAACAGCTATACGACAGTGGCTCCTTTGAAGTAATCGCCGAAAACAGTCAGCGACTGCAAAACTGAACGCACTATAACAATGGAACCTGAAGATACAGGGAAATATCCTGGTCACTTTGTCAACTTGTCTGTCTGAACGTATACAGGCATCTTCTAATCTCAAAGAATTAGCTCAGTGTTTTGCCCCAAGGAATAACAACAGAGCTCATGTTAACCTTCTGCCAGATATGTAGACGGAAGGGAGGTAAGATATTTTGAAAGGGATATGACGTAGTTTCTGTGATGAGTCATCCAGTAGAAATTCGTCGGACGTTAGACCCTTTTCCTTACCTAACTCTAAATTACAGTCCTTTTTTCCTTTCCTAACTCTAAACCTCAGTCAGTTTTCCTTACCCTAAGTCTAAACATCAGTCCTTTACATTACCTAACTCTAAACCTCAAACCTTTTCATTACCTAACTCTAAATGTCAGTCCTTTTCCTTACCTAACTCTAAACCTCAGTCCTTTACCTTACCTAACTCTAAACCTCAGTCCTTTTCCTTACCTAACTCTAATCCTCAGTCCTTTACCTAACCTAACTCTAAACCTCAGTCCTTTACCTAACCTAACTCTAAACCTCAATCCTTCTCATTGCCTAACTCTAATCCTCAATCCTTTTCATTACCTAACTCTAAACCTCAGTCCTTTTCCTTACCTAACTCTAATCCTCAGTCCTTTTCCTTACCTAACTCTAAACCTCAGTCCTTTTCCTTACCTAACTCTAAACCTCAGTCCTTTTCCTTACCTAACTCTTTTTTAACAGAGTGTACGAATTTACTGTCTTCGGACCTCAGCCTAACTCCAATCCTCAGTCCTTTTACCTTACCTAACTCTAAACCTCAAGCCTTTTCATTACCTAACTCTAAACCTCAGTCAGTTTTCCTTACCTAAGTCTAAACATCAGTCCTTTACCTTACCTAACTCTAAACCTCAAACCTTTTCCTTAACTAACTCTAGACCTCAGTCCTTTTCCTTACCTAACTCTAAACCTCAGTCAGTTTTCCTTACCCTAAGTCTAAACATCAGTCCTTTACCTTACCTAACTCTAAACCTCAAACCTTTTCATTACCTAATTCTAAATGTCGGTCCTTTTCATTACCTAACTCTAATCCTCAGTCCTTTTCTTACCTAACTCTAAACCTCAGTCCTTTTCCTTACCTAACTCTTTTTTAACAGAGTGTACGAATTTACTGTCTTCGGACCTCAGCCTAAATCTAATCCTCAGTCCTTTTACCTTACCTAACTCTAAACCTCAGTCCTTTTTCTTACCTAACTCTTTTTTAACAGAGTGTACGAATTTACTGTCTTCGGACCTCAGCCTAAATCTAATCCTCAGTCCTTTTACCTTACCTAACTCTAAACCTCAAGCCTTTTCATTGCCTAACTCTAAACCTCAGTCCTTTTCCTTACCTAACTCTGAACCTGAGTCCTTTTCCTTACCTAACTCTGAACCTCAGTCCTTTTCCTTACCTAACTCTAAACCTCAGTCCTTTTCCTTACCTAACTCTAAACCTGAGTCCTTTTCCTTACCTAACTCTACACCCCAATCCTTTTCCTTACCTAACTCTAAACATCAGTCCTTTTCCTTACCTAACGGCAAACTAATGTTCTTTTCCTTACCTAACTCTAATCGTCAGCCATTTTCCTTACCTAACTCTAAACATCAGTCCTTTTCCTTACCTACCTCTAAACATCAGTCCTTTTCCTTGCATAACTCTAAACCTACGTCGTTTTCCTTACCTAACTCTAAACATCAGTCCTTTCCCTTACCTAACGGTACACTATTGTTCTTTTCCTTACCTAACTCTAAACGCCAGTCATTCTCCCCACTATACTACGACAGTGTAACAACGACACGCAGACCTTGTACCCACTACACTATGACAGTGTAACATGGACATTGCCTGTACTATACTACGACAGTGTAACAACGACAGGCCGACATTGTCCCCAATATACTACGACAGTGTCACATCGATAGGCAGACATTGTACCCACTGTGCTACGACAGTGTAACAACGACAGGCAGACATTGTCCACACCATAATACGACAGTGTAACATCGACAGGCAGACATTGTACCCACTATGCTACGACAGTGTCACATCGATAGGCAGACATTGTACCCACTGTGCTACGACAGTGTCACAACGATAGGCAGACATTGTCCACACCATACTACGACAGTGTAACATCGATAGGCAGACATTGTCCACACCATACTACGACAGTGTAACATCGACAGGCAGACATTGTCCACACCATACTACGACAGTGTAACATCGATAGGCAGACATTGTCCACACCATACTACGACAGTGTAACAACGACAGGCCGACATTGTCCCCAATATACTACGACAGTGTCACATCGATAGGCAGACATTGTACCCACTGTGCTACGACAGTGTAACAACGACAGGCCGACATTGTCCCCAATATACTACGACAGTGTCACATCGATAGGCAGACATTGTACCCACTGTGCTACGAGTGTAACATCGACAGGCAGACATTGTCCACACCATACTACGACAGTGTCACATCGATAGGCAGACATTGTACCCACTGTGCTACGACAGTGTAACATCGACAGGCAGACATTGTCCACACCATACTACGACAGTGTCACATCGATAGGCAGACATTGTACCCACTGTGCTACGACAGTGTAACAACGACAGGCCGACATTGTCCCCAATATACTACGACAGTGTCACATCGATAGGCAGACATTGTACCCACTGTGCTACGACAGTGTAACATCGACAGGCAGACATTGTCCACACCATACTACGACAGTGTCACATCGATAGGCAGACATTGTACCCACTGTGCTACGACAGTGTAACAACGACAGGCCGACATTGTCCCCAATATACTACGACAGTGTCACATCGATAGGCAGACATTGTACCCACTGTGCTACGACAGTGTCACATCGATAGGCAGACATTGTCCACACCATACTACGACAGTGTCACATCGATAGGCAGACATTGTACCCACTGTGCTACGACAGTGTAACATCGACAGGCAGACATTGTCCACACCATACTACGACAGTGTAACAACGACAGGCAGACATTGTCCCCACAATGCTACGACAGTGTCACATCGATAGGCAGACATTGTCCACACCATACTACGACAGTAACCATTTGGCCACACAAGGGAGGCAAATGAAGCATTACAACCTCTCCATGTGAGAAGTTTCTCGCCGGAATTGTGCGGAACCCTAACCCTAAACCCTAACCCTAACCCTAACCGGAATTGTGCGGAACCCTAACCCTAACCCTAACCCTAACCCGGAATTGTGCTTGTCATTTGAGAGAGAAAACCAGGAACACGTTTAAATGTCGTACCCGTTAAAATTATAGTGTAACAGGAGTTTTGCCAATTGGGTTCAACCTTAATTCCATATTAAATGACGACTCTTCCATCTTCACATAGTCCAACATTTGCTGAACTCAGACTTGAGGCACGCAAGACGTTTGCCGGTGCCACAATATCAAGTGTAAGTGTTTCATTCAGCTTCGCCTCCCATTACCTCAAGTGGATGCATTTTCGGTCGACTGCAAACACTTTGCAGGAAGATTTCGGTAATTGGGCGGTGTGCAAATGACGCCATTCTTCACTCAGCGTGCCACACGTGTTTGGAAACTGTGTCACGTGTCAGAAAACCGCCTAGATCTGGTTTGTTCCTGCTGAAACAGGCAAGAGTACAGATGTGCCTTTGTTGCTGATTGAATTGTTCCCATTTCGGTTCCCGGGGTATTCATGAGAGAACGCTATAGCAATGAGTCGTCTTGTCTTTGTCTTCTACAGAATGCTACAATCAATGTACTAACAGCTTAATGCGTCAGGAGGGTGTTATATTAAGAGGTAACAACACGACAGGAGGGCGTTATATTAAGAGGTAACAACACGACAGGAGGGTGTTATATTAAGAGGTAACAACACGACAGGAGGGTGTTATATTAAGAGGTAACAACACGACAGGAGGGTGGCATATTGGGATGTAACAATACTTTGGGATGGTGTTATATTGAGATGCAATAACAAGTTAGGAGGGTGGTATATTGAGATGTAATAACAAGTTAGGAGGGTGGTTTATTGGGATGTAACAATACGTTGGGATGATGTTATATTGAGATGTAATAACAAGTTAGGAGGGTGGTATATTGGGCGGTAACAATACGTTAGGACGGTGGTATGTTGGGAGGTAACAATACGTTAGGAGGGTGTTATATTGAGATGTAACAGCACGTTAGGAGTGTGGTATATTGGGCGGTAACAATACGTTAGGAGGTGTTATATGGAGTGGTAACAATACGTTACAAGGGTGTTATATTGGGAGGTAACAACACATTAGGAGGGTGGTATACTGGGAGGTAATACAATGCGTTAGGAGGGTATTATATTGAGAGGTAACAATGCGTTAAGGCGGTGGTATATCAGGAGTGTGTTATATTGAGAGGTAACAACACGTTAGGGGTGATATACTGGGAGGTAACAATACGTTTGGAGGGTGTTATATTTGGAGGTAACAATGCGTTAAGGCGGTGGTATATCAGTGGAGAAGTGACAATACGTCATGACGGTTTTATATTGAGAGATAATGATGATTCAGAAATGAGGAGTTTTATCGTCGTAGTCGTAACCCTGATTTGATTTAAAGATATCTGCTATGTATCCTAACGTAAGGCTTGACGCTGACTCTTAGATCTCAGTATTGTGGAGTTAACTCCAGCGCGGAAGGAACACAGGGGCAGACAACCCATCTCAGTATTGGGGAGGTAACTCCAGCGCGGAAGGAACACAGGGGCAGACAACCCGTGGCGCCAGTGGGATGCATGACGCAAAGTACAGTCAACTTTAATTCACTTAACCAGCCTGCCCACCCCCCCCCCACCCCCACCTCTCCCCCCCCCTCTCTCTCTCTCTCTCTCTATCTCTCTCTGCTTCACCCATCTGACCTTGAGTGGATTTAGAGAGGCTATTTTGGAGTGAAACTTTTCTCCTAATAGCAACACGCTGTTCACGTGGTCCCTGACTCTATAAACATTTCCCATGCTCACCCTCTGACAGCTTCATGCTGTACTAGCAACGCAGAATTAGAGCAAAGATGGCGCGTGGAATAGGTTAGTGCTTGAACGGCAGCCAAGTTTTGACAGCTACATTATTAGTAATAATACACAATACACAATACACAATAATAATACACAATACACAATAATAATACAGAATACACAATATACAATAATAATACACAATACACAATAATAATACACAATACACAATATACAATAATAATACACAATACACAATACACAATAATAATACACAATACACAATAATAATACACAATACACAATATACAATAATAATACACAATACACAATAATAATACACAATACACAATATACAATAATAATACACAATACACAATAATAATACACAATACACAATATACAATAATAATACACAATACACAATACACAATAATAATACACAATACACAATAATAATACACAATACACAATACACAATAATAATACACAATACACAATAATAATACACAATACACAATACACAATAATAATACACAATACACAATAATAATACACAATACACAATAATAATACACAATACACAATACACAATAATAATACACAATACACAATAATAATACAGAATACACAATATACAATAATAATACACAATACACAATAATAATACACAATACACAATACACAATAATAATACACAATACACAATACACAATAATAATACACAATACACAATAATAATACACAATACACAATACACAATAATAATACACAATACACAATACACAATAATAATACACAATACACAATAATAATACACAATACACAATAATAATACACAATACACAATACACAATAATAATACACAATACACAATAATAATACAGAATACACAATATACAATAATAATACACAATACACAATACACAATAATAATACACAATACACAATACACAATAATAATACACAATACACAATACACAATAATAATACACAATATGCAATACACAATACACAATAATAATACACAATATGCAATACACATTATATTTATTATCATTATTAATAACACAAGTGGTTCGTGCACCGGCACAGAGACTTGGTGACAGTTTTCACAGTAACTCTTCCAGCACCTGTTCTGTATTTCTGAACAGTGTGTGTGTGTGTGTGTCTGTGTGTCTGTCTGTGTGTCTGTCTGTCTGTCTGTCTGTCTATGCACGATAAAACCCAGTTTAGAGTTCTCACATCGCGATCTGAATTAGTGGCTGTACTCAGGGGGACCCCGCAAACTATATGGTGGAAACAAAATCGGAGTTTAACGTCCTTTACTTCCACTTATCGCCAAACAGGGAAGCAAGAAAGCACTTCTCACACAGATCACCTTGTCAACCCTGACGAAGCCGGGTACATTGGCCAGTACAGACAATAACTGTGCGGCTGACGAGGCCGGGTACAGCGGCCAGTACAGACGATAACTGTGCGGCTGACGAGGCCGGGTACAGCGGCCAGTACAGACGATAACTGTGCGGCTGACGAGGCCGGGTACAGCGGCCAGTACAGACGATAACTGTGCGGCTGACGAGGCCGGGTACAGCGGCCAGTAAAGATGATATCAGTTGGGTTAGGGTTAGGGGGTTATGGTTATGAGTTGGGTTATGTTAAGGTTATGTTAAGGTTAGGGTTATTAGTTGGGTTAGGTTAGGGTTACTGTATTGGTTTGGGGTTAGGTTTGGGTTAGGGTTAATAGTTTTGCAGTCAATGCTCGGGTCGTGAGCTTCCTAGCTGAAAGCAACAACAACATTGACAACAACAATAACATTGACAACAACATTAACAACAACAACAACATATAGTTTGCGATTTCCCCCGCTTTGAAATTACCCTTTCGAAGCGGAACAGGAAGTAACCTCAACAAAATTCACAACCAGTAACATCCCTCCCAGTCATTCCCTACCCCCCACCCCCACCCCCCACCCCTAACCCATTCCGCCTATGAAACGGAATGGAGTTTACAGGAACTACTTTGAGATACTCTGGTGATGTTTGGAATGAAAAAAAAAAAAAGGGAGAAGTTAGAACGGATGAAAAAAAAAATTAAAAAGGAAACAACGAAGATTTTTCAGGCTTTTTTAGTAAGATGCATCACAGCTTGTTCTTTTGGCTGATATACATTTTAATTTATTTCCTTCCCTGCCACCCGCTGATTCTCGCTTCTTTTGTTTAACAATAATACCACTATAATGCAGACTATCGCTGGTAGGGATGAAGAGAGACAACCCAATTCCGTCATGTCCCTTGTTTTTACTGAAGGACGCGAGGGGGCTTGCGGTAGAAACGTTATATGGAAAGAGTTAATGTTCAGTGTTAACGCGAGTAAGATTCCTGCTAAATTCCTTTCCACGGTGAAAACCTACTGCGTAGTTCAGCGACATTAATCATTTCTCCCGCCCGCTCCCCCGCCGCCTCCAGAACTGCTGGCATCAATCTCGTGCACAAACAGCGGCTAGATTAGTACATGTAATCGGGCTTTCATCTTTGTACCTGTGAAGTTTCACATGGACGGATTACACAAACGACCGGGATGGGTTTGTAGACAAATATACACGGTTATATCATCTCTCTCTCTCTCTCTCTCTCTCTCTCTCTCTCTCTCTGTGACATGTTTGCGGATGACACATCGCTCCACTCCGCTGATAATGATATTACTGTGGTTAGTAGTCGACTTCAGGAAGGCCTAAACGGCGTTTCGGACTGGTGCTGTATTAATTCCATGTTCATACACCCTGTAAAAACTAAGTCCATGGTAATAGCCACCCGTCAGCTTCTTCCCCTGTCAAAACACCTGCTATACAACAAAGGAATTTTCATGTATAAGCTATGGAACAGAAAGGCTCCTAACTATTAATTTATCCGACTGTTGCCACCGCTCAGCTTCCCGATATGGCAGTTCAAACAACCTGTGTATCATTCCAAAGCCGCGAATTGACATTTTCAAAAGCAGTCTTTCATTTTCTGGAGCGGCATTATGGAACAGTCTTCCAGCCCATGTTAAACACGCATGCTCTGTTATAAATTTTAAACAGCTTTTCTTGAAATATCTTATGTCACGCGATATTTAACCTTCCCACAGTTCAATATCTTATGTCACGCGATATTTAACCTTCCCACAGTTCAGTATCTTATGTCACGCGATATTTAACCTTCCCACAGTTCAATATCTTATGTCACGCGATATTTAACCTTCCCACAGTTCAATATCTTATGTCACGCGATATTTAACCTTCCCACAGTTCAATATCTTATGTCACGCGATATTTAACCTTCCCACAGTTCAATATCTTATGTCACGCGATATTTCACCTTCCCACAGTTCATTATCTTATGTCACGCGATATTTAACCTTCCCACAGTTCAAGATCTTATGTCGAGCGATATTTAACCTTCCCACAGTTCAATATCTTATGTCACGCGATATTTAACCTTCCCACAGTTCATTCTCGCTCGTTCCTACATCCTACATGTATTGACACAAATGGTATGTTCATCACGCTTGTTAAATGTTCCTCTCTTATTAGAGTGTAGTTTCATTTTCTATGGTTTTCTTGCTATTTTGCTTTTCTCCTGATGTATTACATATGTGTGTGTGTATTTTTCTGTTTAGATAGATACTACTAGAAATAGCAACGGCAGGTATGAAAATGGACTGTTTCATGTTAACTACCTCTACCGTTAGATGATGTTAGATGAAAGAGTTACAACAGGATAAACGGTTAGAATAGGATAACACATGATAAAGGAGTTAGAACAGGATAACAGAGTTCGAACGAGATAACACAGTTACAACAGGATGGCACAGAACAGGATAACACAGAACAAGATAAAAGAGAACAGGATAACAGAGTTCGAACGAGATAACACAGAACAGGTTAGCACAGAACAGGATAACACAGAACAAGATAACAGAGAACAGGATAACCCAGAACACAGAACAAGACAACACAGGACAGGATAATACAGAACAAGACAACACAGCATAGGACAACACAGAGCAAGATAACACAGACAGGATAACACAGAACAGAACAGCACTGAACAGGACAACACAGAACAAGACAACACAGAACAGAATAACACAAAACAGGACAACACAGAACAGGATAACACATAACAAGACAACACAGAACAAGACAAAACAGTTACAACAGGAAAACAGAGTTAGAATCTTCTCATTTACGTACGTCACGTCAGCGGCCGGTAGGAACGAATGAATGAATCAATGAAACTTTATTTTCTGAGGATAAAAGAGTGGGTGATCAGGGTGTGTGTGTGTGTGTGTGTGTGTGTGTGTGTGTGTGTGTGTGTGTGTGTGTGTGTGTGTGTGTGTGTGGTCGGTGTGTCGGTGTATTTTGTACAATGGAAGACGGGGTTACAATATAGAGGAAGCCTGCAAGGAAGGTTTGTGAGCTAGACAATAATCACACAAAACATGGTTCATGGGACATGACCCATTTCACTGGCGCGTAGGTGGAGGGGCGTGTAGGTGGAGGTGGTGTGCAAATTCTTCTTAACGAAAAACGATTCCCCGACGGGTAAAAAAGAAGCAAGTGTGTGAATGAAGCCTAAGGTTTAATCTGACAATGGCGTCACACACATGATATGCTGCTTGTTTCCGTCATAATTTCATTCCATACATAGAGGTCCAATTCCCGCTTTACGTGCACACACAGAGAACTGTCCGCCCCTAATGTTACGGACGATGGGCGGGGATGATATAAAATATCATGCTACGTTTAGCCATAACTTGACTGTACACGCCGCATTGGACGTGACGTGTGCTTGGTGTGGAATGTACTCATTGGACGTGACGTGTGCTTGGTGTGGAATGTACTCATTGGACGTGACGTGTGCTTGGTGTGGAATGTACTCACTGGACGTGACGTGTGCTTGGTGTGGAATGTACTCATTGCATCACTGTGCTATGGCGGACGGGGCAGTTTGACTGAAAAAAAAAAAACAGCGGAAAGCAGTGTCATACCAACAAGGAGGAAGACGGTTCTGACACCAGTAATATTTATGCCCCCCCCCCCCTCCTCCCCTAAACAGACGGACAGACAGGAGGGTGCTAGTAGGTCACAAGTCGCCCCAGTTTGCTGACATTTACTCATGACCGTTTAGTCATCCCCGATGTCGCTTTGACTCAAAAGAAGATGACAAAGAGTTTGGGTCACGGAGTGTAACAGAGCATTTCCAGTTAAGGTCAAGGGAGCCTAATACAGAATGCTACAATCAACAAACACATTATGACGTTACGATGATGGTAGATTGGAAGGTAACAATACTTTAGCAGGGTGGTATATTGAGATCATGTTAGGAGGGTGGTATATTGAGAGGCAACAATACGCCAGGAGGGTGTTATATTGAGAGGTAACAATATGTTAGGATGGTCTTATATTGAGAGGTAACGACACGTTAAGAGGATGTTATATTGAGATGTAACAACACGTTAGGATGGTGTTATATTGAGAGGTAACAATACGTTAGGGGGGTGTTACAGAGAGAGCTAGGTAACAATACGTTAGGAAGGTGTTATAGAGAGAGTTAGGTGACAATACGTTAGGAGGGTGTAATAGAGAGAGCTAGGTAACAATACGAAAGAATGGTGTTATATTGAGAGGTAACAATACGTTAGGAGGGTATTATAGAGAGAGCTAGGTAACAATACGTTAGGAGGGTGTTAAAGAGAGAGCTAGGTAACAATACGTTAGGAGGGTGTTATAGAGAGAGCTAGGTAACAATACGTTAGGAGGGTGTTAAAGAGAGAGCTAGGTAACAATACGTTAGGAGGGTGTTATAGAGAGAGCTAGGTAACAATACGTTAGGAGGGTGTTAAAGAGAGAGCTAGGTAACAATACGTTAAGAGGGTGTTATAGAGAGAGCTAGGTAACAATACGTTAGGAGGGTGTTATAGAGAGAGCTAGGTAACAATACGTTAGGAGGGTGTTATAGAGAGAGCTAGGTAACATGCACTACAAAACACTAGAGAGTAAGGTGAGTTGTGATAAAACACAAGAGAATACACAAGATGGTGTTAAAACACTAGCGAGTAGGGAGCATTGTGTTAAACGCTAGAGAGTAGGGAGCGTTGTGTTAGAACACTAGAGAGTAGGGAGCATTGTGTTAGAACACTAGAGAGTAGGGAGCGTTGTGTTAAACGCTAGAGAGTAGGGAGCGTTGTGTTAGAACACTAGAGAGTAGGGAGCGTTGTGTTAAAACACTGGAGAGTAGGGAGCATTGTGTTAAAACACTAGAGAGTAGAGAGCGTTGTGTTAAAACACTAGAGAGTAGGGAGCGTTGTGTTAAAACACTAGAGAGTAGAGAGCATTGTGTTAGAACACTAGAGAGTAGGGAGCGTTGTGTTAAAACACTAGAGAGTAGGAAGCGTTGTGTTAGAATAGCAGAGAGTAAAGAGCATTGTGTTAAACGCTAGAGAGTAGGGAGCGTTGTGTTAAAACACTAGAGAGTAGAGAGCATTGTGTTAAAACACTGGAGAGTAGGGAGCATTGTGTTAAAACACTAGAGAGTAGGGAGCGTTGTGTTAAAACACTAGAGAGTAGGAAGCGTTGTGTTAGAACAGCAGAGAGTAAAGAACATTGTGTTAAACGCTAGAGAGTAGGCAGCGTTGTGTTAAAACACTAGAGAGTAGAGAGCATTGTGTTAAAACACTAGAGAGTAGGGAGCGTTGTGTTAAAACACTAGAGAGTAGGAAGCGTTGTGTTAGAACAGCAGAGAGTAAAGAGCATTGTGTTAAACGCTAGAGAGTAGGGAGCGTTGTGTTAAAACACTAGAGAGTAGAGAGCATTGTGTTAGAACACTAGAGAGTAGGGAGCGTTGTGTTAAAACGCTAGAGAGTAGGAATCGTTGTGTTAGAACAGCAGAGAGTAAAGAGCATTGTAATAAACGCTAGAGAGTAGGGAGCGTTGTGTTAAAACACTAGAGAGTAGGGAGCGTTGTGTTAAAACACTGGAGAGTAGAGAGCATTGTGTTAAAACACCGGAGAGTAGGGAGCATTGTGTTAAAACACTAGAGAGTAGAGAGCGTTGTGTTAAAACACTGGAGAGTAGAGAGCATTGTGTTAAAACACTAGAGAGTAGGGAGCGTTGTGTTAAAACACTAGAGAGTAGAGAGCGTTGTGTTAGAACACTAGAGAGTAGGGAGCGTTGTGTTAAAACACTAGAGAGTAGAGAGCGTTGTGTTAAAACACTACAGAGTAGGGAGCATTGTTTTAGAACACTAGAGAGTAAGGCTCGTTGTGTTAAAACACTACAGAGTAAGGTGCGTTGTGTTAAAACACAAGAGAATAGAGAGCACGGTGTTAAAACACTAGCGAGTAGGGAGCGTTGTGTTAGGACACTATAGAGTAGGCAGCGTTGTGTTAAACGCTAGAGAGTAGGGAGCGTTGTGTTAAAACACTAGAGAGTAGGGAGCGTTGTGTAAAAACACTAGAGAGTAGGGAGCATTGTGTTAAAACACTAGCGAGTAGGGAGCATTGTGTTAAAACACTAGGGAGTAGACAGCATGATGTTTAAACGCTAGAGAGTTAGGAGCATTGTGTTAAACGCTAGAGAGTAGGGAGCGTTGTGTTAAAACACTAGAGAGTAGGGAGCGTTGTGTTAAAACACTAGAGAGTAGAGAGCATTGTGTTAAAACACTGGAGAGTAGGGAGCATTGTGTTAAAACACTAGAGAGTAGAGACCGTTGTGTTAAAACACTAGAGAGTAGGGAGCGTTGTGTTAAAACACTAGAGAGTAGAGAGCATTGTGTTAAAACACTAGAGAGTAGGGAGCGTTGTGTTAAACACTAGAGAGTAGAGAGCGTTGTGTTAAAACACTAGAGAGTAGAGAGCATCGTGTTAAAACACTAGAGAGTAGGAAGCGTTGTGTTAGAACAGCAGAGAGTAAAGAGCATTGTGTTAAAGCACTAGAGAGTAGGGAGCGTTGTGTTAAAACACTAGAGAGTAGGGAGCGTTGTGTTAAAACACTAGAGAGTAGGGAGCGTTGTGTTAAAACACTAGAGAGTAGAGAGCATTGTGTCAGAACACTAGAGAGTAGGGAGCATTGTGTTATAACACTACAGAGTAGAGAGGGTTGTGTTAGCACACTAGAGAGTAGAGAGCATGGTGTTAAAACATTGGAGAGTAGGAAACGTTGTGTTGAAACACTAGAGAGTAGAGAGCGTTGTGTTAAAACACTACAGAGTAGGGAGCATTGTTTTAGAACACTAGAGAGTAAGGCTCGTTGTGTTAAAACACTACAGAGTAAGGTGCGTTGTGTTAAAACACAAGAGAATAGAGAGCACGGTGTTAAAACACTAGCGAGTAGGGAGCATTGTGTTAAAACGTTAGGGAGTAGACAGCATGATGTTAATACGTTGTGTTAGAACACCAGAGAGTAGAGAGCATGGTGTTAAAGCACTGCAGAGTAGGGAGCGTTGTTTTAGAACACTAGAGAGTAAGGCGCGTTGTGTTAAAACACTAGAGAGTGTAGAGGGTTGTGTTAAAACACAAGCGAATAGCGAGTCTGGTGTTAAAACACTAGCGAGTAGACAACATGATGTTAAAACGCTAGAGAGTAGGGAGCGTTGTGTTAAAACACTAGAGAGTAGGAAGCATTGTGTTAAAACACTGGAGAGTAGGGAGCGTTGTTAAAACACTAGAGAGTAGAGAGCATTGTGTTAAAACACTATAGAGTAGCGAGCATTGTGTTAAAATACTAGAGAGTAGAGAGCGTTGGGATCATTGTGTTAAAACACTAGAGAGTAGGGAGCGTTGTGTTAGGACACTATAGAGTAGGCAGCGTTGTGTTAAAACACTAGAGAGTAGAGAGCTTTGTGTTAAAACACCAGAGAGTAGAGAGCGTTGTGTTATTACACTACAGAGTAGAGAGCATGGTGTTGAAACACAGGAGAGTAGGAAGCGTTGAGTTAAAACACCAGAGAGTAGGGAGCATTATGTTAAAACAGTCAATGGAGAGTCAGGAGCGTTGTGCTAAACCATTAGAGAGTAGGACGCATTGTGTTAAAACACTAGAGAGCGTCAAGTGTTGAGAAAAGGGAGTGTGACGTGTGTGTGTGTGTGTGTGTGGGGGGGGGGGTGTTGGGAGGGGGTAAAGCGTGTTGGACCTCTCGTATTTGCTCGTCAGTCCCCGGAAGCGCAGACGGTGGTATAAAAAGTTAGGATCGGAGTACGGAACGAGAGAAAAGCAACCAACAGTCAGCTGGGAAGAGAGCGACAAAATACACGCGCACCGAACGGACAAGAAGTCACACTGGCTCAGTCCGTACGCCTACACAGAGAGAGAGAGAGAGGGGAGGAAGAGAGATAGAGAGGGAGAGATAGAGAGGGTTTTACCGCCTGCATCCAGCAGAGGAGATTTCAAGATGGTCTGAGTTTTGCTGGAGTCACTGTGAGAGAAAAACTCGTGATATGATCAGTACTTGTGAATGTCGAAAAGGAAAACTTCGATAGAACTGTCTGTGTGGCGACGTTGACACACTTTGTGAACTGTGTGTGTGTAAATGTTTACATCAGTACTTTGATGAACAGACTGGTGTTTGTGAAACTGTGACAGAATGTTCACGTGTGTTCTACTTCTGCTGTTTGCAGTTTGTGAGGTAAGTGTCAACATTTTGCTCTGGCTGTTGTTATTTCTCTGTGGTATCGGTGTTATTCATCTGTTCTACTGAATGAAAGTCCTTTGTATGGAAATGAAATTTGACCTTTTCTTTTGCTGGTCAGTAGCTGCGAGTGATGGTACTAGTATGACAAACACTGCTGCTAGTGACGACAATGTCATGACAAGCTAAGTGTTTCTTACACTGACAGTACTACTGTCATGACAAGCTAAGTGTTTCATACACTGACATTACTGCTAGTGATGACAATGTCATGGCAAGCTAAGTGTTTCTTACACTGACAGTACTACTGTCATGACAAGCTAAGTGTTTCATACACTGACATTACTGCTAGTGATGACAATGTCATGGCAAGCTAAGTGTTTCTTACACTGACAGTACTACTGTCATGACAAGCTAAGTGTTTCATACACTGACATTACTGCTAGTGATGACAATGTCATGGCAAGCTAAGTGTTTCTTACACTGACAGTACTACTGTCATGACAAGCTAAGTGTTTCATACACTGACATTACTGCTAGTGATGACAATGTCATGACAAGCTAAGTGTTTCGTACACTGACATTACTACAAGTGTTTCAATCACACATTACTTATAGTGTGATGAGAATGTCACTCACACTGACATTACTACTAGTGATGAGAATGTCATGACAAGCTTAGTGTTTCAGTCACACATTACTTATAGTGTGATGAGAATGTCATGACAAGCTCAGTGTTACTCACACTGACATTACTACTGGTGATGAGAATGTCATGACAAGCTTAGTGTTTAATTGCTAACAGTCTGACTGACGTCAGGTCGCCGGGAGATTAACGACGTTTACACGTATCCCAGGGATACTCGCTGCTGGCAGCAGAAGACAAAGTATTTTATGACAGGATGAGAGAGGGCGCCCAGGTTATTCGAAACAGTTTATACTTAGTGTAACTAAGGTATCCTTGGGCTGTAACTATGGTATCCTATCCCGTGACTCTAAGTATGGTATCCTGTGACTGTAATTAAGGTATCCTGTGACCGTAACTAGGTATCCTGTGACCGTAACTAGGTATCCTGTGACAGTAACTGAGGTATCCTGAGTGTAACCTAGGTATCTTGAGAGTGTAATTAAGCTATCCTGGGAGTGTAAAAAAATATCCTGTGAGTGTAACTAAGGTATCCTGTGGCTGTATCTTGCGCATTCTTTGGCTGCAACTGAGGTATCTTGTGTGTGTAACTAAGGTGTCTTGTGTGTGTAACTAAGGTATCTTGTGTGTGTAACTAAGGTATCTTGTGTGTGTAACTAAGGTATCTTGTGTGTGTAACTAAGGTGTCTTGTGTGTGTAACTAAGGTGTCTTGTGTGTGTAACTAAGATGTCTTGTGTGTGTAACTAAGGTGTCTTGTGTGTGTAACTAAGGTGTCTTGTGTGTGTAACTAAGGTGTCTTGTGTGTGTAACTAAGATGTTTGTGTGTGTAACTAAGGTGTCTTGTGTGTGTAACTAAGGTGTCTTGTGTGTGTAACTAAGGTATCTTGTGTGTGTAACTAAGGTATCTTGTGTGTGTAACTAAGGTGTCTTGTGTGTGTAACTAAGATGTCTTGTGTGTGTAACTAAGGTGTCTTGTGTGTGTAACTAAAGTATCCTGCGACTGTAACTACGGTATCCTCTGACTGTAACTTGATATCATGTGGCTGTAACTAAGGTATCCTGTGACTATAACGTAGGTATCCTGTGAGTGTAACTAGGGTATCCTGTGACTGTAATAAGGCGTCATCTGACTGTAACGAAGGCATCCTGTGGCTGCAACTAAGGCATCCTGTGGTTGTAACTAAGGCATCCTGTGGTTGTAACTAAGGCATTCTGTGGTTGTAACTAAGGCATCCTGTGGTTGTAACTAAGGCATCCTCTGACTGTAACTAAGGTAACCTTTGAATGACTCTCCGTGCACAGTGTGTCAGTGTGTTGGATATACACTGCTGATATCAGTTGACTGCACGTTTTGTTTCAGATCGACACACAAACAGGGGAAACTAGAGTTGAATCAGTGAACAGGGAAGGCTCTCTCGTCGTGGGTTGGAGTGGGAGCCAAAGCATTGTATTGTGTGCTGTCCTTTTTCATCGATGCCCCATCTTTTGGATAACTTGAAAAAAAGTTATACCCCCAGCCAACCACCCAGTCCGCCATGCAACCCTCTTTTCTCCCACCCACTCAATTTTCTCTATATCCCCCCCCCCCCACACACACACACACACAACTGTGTGATTTAATGAACCCGCTAAGCATTTACTTCCTTCATTCCTGACACTAAAAACAAATTGAGTCACGGACGGATAAGGGTTTCCTGTTTAAACAGTCCGCTCCCTTCGCCAGCATCTTGTGATCTCTGACGAATTAAACAGTTGTACTTGTGCTGCACAACATGAACCGCGGACAGTTAGCGTAGCTCAGTCACACCGTTAGCGTGATGTCTGACGAATTGTATTGTTGTAGTGCGCACCATACCGCGGACAGTTAGCGTAGCTCAGTCACACTGTTAGCGTCAACCCAACTTATTTAAATTATCGAGGTCTTGGATAAGTGAGGCATTCAATATGGTAAAGTTGATATGAGGTTTGCTTTTTCATAGAGATAGAGAAAGAGAGAGAGACTTTAGTGGACTTTTAAACCTTTTGTTTTCGCTTCTCAGTGTGCGTGACTATAATATACATCCATTTCACAGTCACCGAGTCATGCCCAAAGGTGGAAGGGAACGGACAGCAACTGTGCGAGATAATCCACCGTTTCCAGTGTCCAGGCCCGGAGTAATGCAATAAGATAATCCACCGTTTCCGGTGTCCAGGCCCGGAGTAATGCAATAAGATAATCCACCGTTTCCGGTGTCCAGGCCCGGAGTAATGCAATAAGATAATCCACCGTTTCCGGTGTCCAGGCCCGGAGTAATGCAATAAGATAATCCACCGTTTCCGGTGTCCAGGCCCGGAGTAATGCAATAAGATAATCCACCGTTTCCGGTGTCCAGGCCCGGAGTAGTGCAATAAAATAAAGTGATATCGTACACAGCTCACACAAACGAACAGACAGCCCCCCCCCCTCCCGGCTTGTACAATAAAGTACAGTGATATCATAACCCATAACATAGACTGACAAGCCCCAAGCATTGTACAATAAAGTGACATGATATTATAACCCATAACACAGACTGATAAGCCCCGGATGTTGCATGTACAATAAAGTGGCATGATATCATAACCCATAACACAGACTGATAAGCCCCGGATGTTGCATGTACAATAAAGTGACATGATATCATAACCCATAACACAGACTGATAAGCCCCGGATGTTGCATGTACAATAAAGTGACATGATATCACAACCCATAACATAGACTGACAAGCCCCGGATGTTGCATGTACAATAAAGTGACATGATATTATAAACCCATAACACAGACCGATAAGCCCCGGATGTTGCATGTACAATAAAGTGACATGATATTATAACCCATAACACAGACTGATAAGCCCCGGATGTTGCATGTACAATAAAGTGACATGATATCATAACCCATAAAAAAGACTGACAAGCCCCGGATGTTGCATGTACAATAAAGTGACATGATATCATAACCCATAACATAGACTGATAAGCCCCGGATGTTGCATGTACAATAAAGTGATATGATATCATAACCCATAACACAGACTGACAAGCCCCGGATGTTGCATGTACAATAAAGTGACATGATATCATAACCCATAACACAGACTGATAAGCCCCGGATGTTGCATGTACAATAAAGTGACATGATATCATAACCCATAACACAGACTGACAAGCCCCGGATGTTGCATGTACAATAAAGTGACATGATATCATAACCCATAACACAGACTGATAAGCCCCGGATGTTGCATGTACAATAAAGTGACATGATATCATAACCCATAACACAGACTGATAAGCCCCGGATGTTGCATGTACAATAAAGTGACATGATATTATAACCCATAACACAGACTGACAAGCCCCGGATGTTGCATGTACAATAAAGTGACATGATATCATAACCCATAACACAGACTGATAAGCCCCGGATGTTGCATGTACAATAAAGTGACATGATATCATAACCCATAACACAGACTGACAAGCCCCGGATGTTGCATGTACAATAAAGAAAGTAAATTTACATCGTAACCCACTGTCTTCCTTTTGCACAATAACATTCAAAACAGCGGTCTGATCCACAACACAATGAATGACATACGCGACACGCAGGAATTCTTAGAACGCGCTAAAAACAAACAAAACAAAAATCCCCTAAGGGTCAAGTTCGGATGGAGATGACCAACTGTATAATGTGTGTTGTTTGGATGGAAAGGTACAACTAGGGGTCAAGTTCGGGTGGAGATGACCAACTGTATAATGTGTGTTGTTTGGATGGAAAAGGTACAACTAGGGGTCAAGTTCGGATGGAGATGACCAACTGTATAATGTGTGTTGTCTGGATGGAAAAGGTACAACTAGGGGTCAAGTTCGGGTGGAGATGACCAACTGTATAATGTGTGTTGTTTGGATGGAAAAGGTACAACTAGGGGTCAAGTTCGGGTGGAGATGACCAACTGTATAATGTGTGTTGTTTGGATGGAAAAGGTACAACTAGGGGTCAAGTTCGGATGGAGATGACCAACTGTATAATGTGTGTTTTTGGATGGAAAAGGTACAACCTTATTCTCCTCAATGAAATGTTGGCATCCAGAAATATACTCCCATCTACCTCCTAAACTTTACCTATGAAGGAAAAGCGAAAAACAACAACAACAATAACAATCGAAACGATACGGCTGATGGAGCAACAAATAAACAACCTTATTCTCCTCAACGAAATGTTGGCATCCAGAAATACACTCCCTTCTACCTCCTGAACTTTACCTATGAAGGAGAAGCGAAAAACAACGACGACAACAACAACAACCGAAACGATACGGGTGACAGAGCAACAAATAAATGGGGACATATCAGCGGCAACTAAAAGTCAAAACTGACAAACCACTTTGTTTCTTCGCCATTTGTAGCCATGGTCACAAATTTGCAAATGCGTTGAATGGGATTCAGAGGTCAACAGGATTTTAGAGGTCAATGGATTCAGAGGTCAACAGGATTTTAGAGGTCAATGGGATTCAGAGGTCAATAGGATTTTAGAGGTCAATAGGATTTAGAGGTCAATAGCATTTTAAAGTCAATTGAACTTTCACAATATCCTGTACGAAAGAAGGGGAAACAAAACAGTGATTTCACAGTTTTTACGTCATGATAGTTCATGACCCAGCCCCCCCCCCCCCCCCCCCCCCCCCCCCCCCCCCCCCCCCCCCCCCCCCCCCCCCCCCCCCCCCCCCCGTCCCCCATCACCACCGCAGCGACTAATCCAGTGAAAGCCCAAAGCCACCAAAGCCACACATCTCGTTGTGCAAGTGTTGCGTTGTTTCCCCTCTGCATTCTGGGTTTGTCGGCCGAGTTAGCAGACGACATTTTTGGCGTGTCTCCGCTCGGGTCGACCGCGCGAGAAGGAAACAAAAAAATGTTCATTTGTCACAAGGCGTTAAAACTAGAATGGCGGCGTCGTGTGGCCTGTTTATCATAATTTATGATCACGTTCTTCTACAGGAGGCTGGAGGAGGGGGGGGGGGCAGTGGGAGGTGGGCGGCGTTCTCCGCGCTTTCTTTACCAGTGGTGTGGGTAGTGTAACAGATTTTACTTACAGAAACACTGCTTACTTTGCCAGTAGAGTGGCTCATGGAACAGATTTTACTTGTATGCCACCGGGATGATCGTTGCCAAAGTTCACGAAATTTTTTAAAACATCTTCCACCATGACATTAATTTTGCAGTCTTTTGTTATTTTAAGTCGGCTCTCTCTCTCTCTCCTCTCTCTCTCTCTCTCTCTCTCACACACACACACACAAACACACACACACACACACACACCCACACACACACACACACACACACACACACACACACACACACACACACACACACACACACATTATTCTAAATAATGCACACCATTTATCTTTTAAACAGACAGAGACAGAGGGTTGGGAATGTTTTACCTATTTCAAAGAAAAGTGCCTGAAAACACTTGTAACATACACCAATGTTTCCCTTGTAACTTTGTAACATACACAAATGTTTCCTTTGTAACTTTGTCATATACATCAATGTTTCCCTTGTTACTTTGTAATATACACAAATGTTTCATTTGTAACTTTGTATTTTACACCAATTTTCCCTGTAGTACAGACTATACATCAATGTTTCCCTGTAGTACAGACTATACATCAATGTTTCCCTGTAGTACAGACTATACATCAATGTTTCCCTTAACTGTGTAATAATAAATAATAATAAATAGTATTTATCTAGCGCTTATTCTCGCAGCAAAGCAACATAGCCACACACACACACACACACACACACACACACACACACACACACACACACACACACACACACACACCACACACACACACACGGCCTGATGCAGATAAAGAATTACAGACTCCTACATCAATTGACACTTGGACTATACATCAGTGTTTCCCTTGTAATTTTGTAATATACATCAATGTTTCCTTGTAACTTTGTAATACACATCAATGTTTCCCTTGTAACTTTGTACTGTACATCAATGTTTACCTTGTAACTTTGTAATATACATCAGTGTTTCCCTTGTAATATTGAATATACATCAACACTTCCCTTGTAACTTCGTACGATACATCAACGTTTAACTTTTAACTTGGTAATATACATCAATGTTTAACTTGTAACTTTGTACTATACATCAATGTTTAACTTGTAACTTTGTACTATACATCAATGTTTAACTTGTAACTTTGTACTATACATCAGTGTTTAACTTGTAACTTTGTAATATACATCAGTGTCCAAAAGACCATTTTTCAGCATGGGCCCGTGCTGTCCAGAAAACGTCTACAAATTTCTTTGCACTCAGTATTTGTACACACGTCACCGCCACCCACTCCAGTTAAATGACAAAGTCTCACACGTCACCGCCACCCAATCCAGTTAAATGACAAAGTCTCACACGTCACCGCCACCCACTCCAGTTAAATGACAAAGTCTCACACGTCACCGCCACCCACTCCAGTTAAATGACAAAGTCTCACACGTCACCGCCACCCACTCCAGTTAAATGACAAAGTCTTTTCCAAGAGATCATAGAGAAACTTCCGTCCTTACTGAAACATTTCACATACCAGACATACCACACATACCAGACATACCAGACATACCAGTTTCTCGTATCCGAGTGACCAGGCAATAGCTGATGTACGGCTCCACCCTCCCACACATTGCCAGCAGTTCTCAAGCTTTGTACACAACTTGATTCGCGATTTTAAACATTGGGAGCCCGCGCCCTCCCCTTCCCTCCCCCTCCCTCCCCCTCCCCCACGAGTTCCCCCTGATTGCGTGAACTTAGTGATTATACTGCACCAGCCTGTGCAGGCAGCGCGAGATTTGTCGTAACGACTTGATGAAACGATCCGAGCTTGTGTTGACTGAGATCCCCGGATGTTTTTCTTTCCTTCGTTCAAAGAAGAGTGTTGTGTAGGGCAAGAAACTCTCAAAACATGTTCTGTGGAAAAGGGAAAACATGTTTTGGACATTAAATGTGTTTCTGTTGTACCCCCCTCCCTCTCTCTCTCTCTCTCTCTCTCTCTCACACACACACACACACACACACACACACACACACACACACACACACACACACACACACACACACACACACACACACACATGGAGGGAGGGAGGAAGTGACGTAGACTGTTTATGTTTAGCAGAAGATACAATTGCGCACATGAGTAATTAGTGTTTATTTTGAAGAAACTTCTGGAATGCTGTAAGAGGGATAATGAGCCCCTCGTGTTTTATCACTGGTAACTTTAATGACAACACGGCTCCTGTGAAGTGAGATTGACATGTTCCTCGTGCCAGACGTTACAGATATTTCACACACGCGGAAGCATTCCTCAACACATCTTCAGTGTCCATATTTAGACATGGATGAAATGTTTTCGCGGGGACTTTTTTTTTTATCTGGTGCCATGAGGGTGCATAATACAGGACTGCACAACCACAGCTTGTCTGGTCTGCCGGGAAGGTGCATGATACAGGGGTGCACAACCACAGCTTGTCTGGTCTGCCGGGAAGGTGCATGATACAGGGGTGCACAACCACAGCTTGTCTGGTCTGCCGGGAAGGTGCATGATACAGGGGTGCACAACCACAGCTTGTCTGGTCTGCCGGGAAGGTGCATGATACAGGGGTGCACAACCACAGCTTGTCTGGTCTGCCGGGAAGGTTGCATGATACAGGGGTGCACAACCACAGCTTGTCTGGTCTGCCGGGAAGGTGCATGATACAGGGGTGCACAACCACAGCTTGTCTGCATGTGAGAGTTGTTGCTGTTTGACTCTGGTCTCACAAGTCAACAGATGTAAATGGCCGTTACTGGCGATAGTATGCCCGTGTCACACTAGCCCAGATATTCTGCATATGGAAATCCAGCTGTTTGTCTGTTCCATCAGGGGCAGCTTCCCTCAACTTGCGATAAACAACAGCGTCCCTCACCTTGCGATAACAACAGCTTCCCTCACCTTGCTATGAACAACAGCTTCCCTCACCTTGCGATAAACAACGGGACGGGGATGGGTGGTAGGGGTAGTAGGCGTTACGGGGATGGGTGGTAGGGGTAGTAGGCGTTACGGGGATGGGTTGGTAGGGGTAGTAGGCGTTACGGGGATGGATGGTAGAGGTAGTAGGCGTTTACGGGGATGGGTGGTAGGGGTAGTAGGCGTTACGGGGATGGGTGGTAGGGGTAGTAGGCGTTACGGGGATGGGTGGTAGGGGTAGTAGGCGTTACGGATGTTGTTTAATCGAGAACCACCACCACCAGAAACTGCACTGTTAAAGAATTGCAAAGTGATGGGGGGGGGGGAGGTGGGGGGGGGAGGTGGGGGGGGGGGGGGGGGGGGGAGGAGGCTGGAGTTAGCGTGACACCCACACGGAAGTGTAAGTTTGTTTTATCGCAGTTCACTCCCTTGCTGCCAAGGTAAAGCGGGCGTGAATGTGTGAATGTCATTTTTCATCTACACGTCAGTACGGTTGTCTTTGTGCACAGCTGCACTTCAGATACAGAGAGAGAGAGAGAGAGAGAAGTGGGATGGGGTTGGGGGCGCGAGAGAGATTGTGGAGACTACTTAGCCAGTCTTTCTACTAATAACAAAATCCGCTCAATTCCTAGTCGGATAAATCCGTACTTCGCTTAAATCGCAGCATTTTTCAGGTCCTGGTCCACTGCGTTCTTTGCCTCTGTAAATATGACTCGGATAAATCAGATATGATTAACGTGTAATTGCCCTTCGTAGTCATCGTCAGGGTCCCGATTGATGCTTCAAACAGTAGATTAATTTGCTAGGATAGTTCGTAGTAGATTTGGTAAAGTTGTCGGACTTCGTGCAATTACTGGCCTTCCAACCAGTGACGTCATATATCCTTGACGTCACGTCTTTACATCGTTGTGTACTATCTTTTGCCGCGTGAAAGTGATGAGGAGACACCACACGCCTCTGTCTGTAAAGCAAAAAAAAAAAAAAAAAAAAAAAAGCTCAGAAAGCAAGCCTAGGAAAAAGTTGAAAACAACAGCAGAAGAATTCAGCATTTATTGCTTCACATACACTGTCAGATATCGTGAAATAGAAACAATTTACCCATAACAGTTTGATCCCACTGTTGTTGCCCATAATTAACATGGTAGTGTACGTCTTGCAAGTGCAGAATGGTACGGTAATCTTGTTGCCCATATTGCCTTATCTTGCAAGTACGCACGACTTTTTTTTTCCTTTTTTTTTTGTTGCTGCCCCAACTCTTTGCCAGTTCTAGTGGTGTTCCTCCCAGGTAATGGGTGGAAACCACGGAGGGCTCGGAAGCTGGGGCATTTTTTTTTTTTTATTATGCATGATGATGGAGATAATGATGATAAGATGATGTTATGGAGGTCCGTGTGGTTTGGGACTTCGGGACAGGGCCGCATTCCACGCTTCCTGTCATAAATATCCCGGCACTAACCAGGCCCGGGAACTACGGCACCTGCAGTGCCGGCCGTGTAATCATCCACATCATAAGACGTGTCATACCAAGGGAAGCACCCCCAAAGTCGCACCCGTGAAGTGGGTGAAGCTCGGCTGTGTGGCAACAGCCTCCCCATTGGGCCCATAGCACACTCTCTCTGGGTAGGAGCCGACCTAGGTAGGAAAAATCGCGCTTGCCTTGGCTGGGACTCGAACCCGGGTCTCCCGGTTCATGGTCCGAAGTGCTAACCACTACACTACGGGGGCCGGTTCAAGTTCGCACGACTTGATAGCGTTGCGATATGTGTGACACAATCATTCTCGTAGACACATGTCCTGCACTCATTCTCCCAAATTCCATTCTACTGACACTAGCGGCTGTTGTCGAGGCATATTATGCCCGGCCTCCACATTTGACAGCAGCAGCACGAGTGTAGCCCGAATGGGAAAGGACCTTGTCTACACTGTCAGTGTGTGTATTCTACAGTTACCGGTAGTAATAATTATAGTGTATGTGTATAATGACTGTGTAATAATAATGACTGTGTAATAATAATGACTGTGTAATAATAATGACGGTGTAATGATAATGACTGTGTAATGACAGTGTAATAATAATGACAGTGTAATGATAATGACGGTGTAATGATAATGACGTTTGTAATAATAATGACAGTGTAGTAATAATGACGGTGTAATGATAATGACAGTGTAATAATAATGACTGTGTAATAATAATGACTGTGTAATAATAATGACGGTGTAATAATAATGACGGTGTAATGATAATGACGGTGTAATAATAATGACAGTGTAATAATAATGACGGTGTAATGATAATGACAGTGTAATAATAATGACGGTGTAATGATAATGACAGTGTAATAATAATGACTGTGTAATAATAATGACGGTGTAATAATAATGACAGTGTAATAATAATGACAGTGTAATAATAATGACGGTGTAATGATAATGACAGTGTAATGATAATGACGGTGTAATAATAATGGCAGTGTAATAATAATGACAGTGTAATAATAATGACGGTGTAATAATAATGACAGTGTAATAATAATGACGGTGTAATGATAATGACAGTGTAATAATAATGACTGTGTAATAATAATGACGGTGTAATAATAATGACAGTGTAATAATAATGACAGTGTAATAATAATGACAGTGTAATAATAATGACAGTGTAATGATAATGACAGTGTAATGATAATGACAGTGTAATAATAATGACGGTGTAATAATAATGGCAGTGTAATAATAATGACAGTGTAATAATAATGACAGTGTAATAATAATGACGGTGTAATGATAATGACAGTGTAATAATAATGACAGTGTAATAATAATGACTGTGTAATAATAATGACGGTGTAATAATAATGACGGTGTAATAATAATGACGGTGTAATAATAATGACGGTGTAATAATAATGACGGTGTAATAATAATGACAGTGTAATTATAATGACGTTTGTAATAATAATGAGAGTGTAATAATAATGACTGTGTAATAATAATGACTGTGTAATAATAATGACAGTGTAATAATAATGACAGTGTAATGATAATGGCAGTGTAATAATAATGACAGTGTAATAATAATGACGGTGTAATGATAATGACGGTGTAATAATAATGACAGTGTAATGATAATGACTGTGTAATAATAATGACTGTGTAATGATAATGACTGTGTAATGACAGTGTAATAATAATGACAGTGTAATGATAATGACAGTGTCATGATAATGCCGGTGTAATAATAATGCCGGTGTAATAATAATGACTGTGTAATAATAATGACGGTGTAATAATAATGACAGTGTAATAATAATGACTGTGTAATGATAATGACAGTGTAATAATAATGACAGTGTAATGATAATGACAGTGTCATGATAATGCCGGTGTAATAATAATGACTGTGTAATAATAATGACTGTGTAATAATAATGACTGTGTAATGATAATGACAGTGTAATAATAATGACAGTGTAATGATAATGACTGTGTAATAATAATGACTGTGTAATAATAATGACAGTGTAATAATAATGACAGTGTAATAATAATGACTGTGTAATAATAATGACTGTGTAATAATAATGACGGTGTAATAATAATGACAGTGTAATGATAATGACAGTGTAATAATAATGACGGTGTAATAATAATGACAGTGTAATGATAATGACAGTGTAATAATAATGACAGTGTAATAATAATGACGGTGTAATAATAATGACGGTGTAATAATAATGACTGTGTAATAATAATGACTGTGTAATAATAATGACGGTGTAATAATAATGACGGTGTAATAATAATGACTGTGTAATAATAATGACTGTGTAATAATAATGACAGTGTAATAATAATGACAGTGTAATAATAATGACAGTGTAATGATAATGACAGTGTAATGATAATGACAGTGCAATAATAATGACAGTGTAATAATAATGACAGTGTAATAATAATGACAGTGTAATAATAATGACAGTGTAATAATAATGACTGTGTAATGACAGTGTAATAATAATGACTGTGTAATAATAATGACGGTGTAATAATAATGACAGTGTAATAATAATGACAGTGTAATAATAATGACTGTGTAATAATAATGACAGTGTAATAATAATGACTGTGTAATGACAGTGTAATAATAATGACTGTGTAATAATAATGACGGTGTAATAATAATGACTGTGTAATAATAATGACTGTGTAATAATAATGACAGTGTAATAATAATGACGGTGTAATAATAATGACAGTGTAATAATAATGACTGTGTAATAATAATGACAGTGTAATAATAATGACAGTGTAATAATAATGACAGTGTAATAATAATGACTGTGTAATAATAATGACTGTGTAATAATAATGACTGTGTAATGACAGTGTAATGATAATGACAGTGTAATAATAATGACAGTGTAATAATAATGACTGTGTAATAATAATGCCTGTGTAATAATAATGACTGTGTAATAATAATGACTGTGTAATAATAATGACGGTGTAATAATAATGACGGTGTAATAATAATGACGGTGTAATGATAATGACAGTGTAATGATAATGACGGTGTAATAATAATGACTGTGTAATAATAATGACTGTGTAATAATAATGACTGTGTAATAATAATGACGGTGTAATAATAATGACGGTGTAATAATAATGACGGTGTAATAATAATGACGGTGTAATGATAATGACAGTGTAATGATAATGACGGTGTAATAATAATGACAGTGTAATAATAATGACGGTGTAATAATAATGACAGTGTAATAATAATGACAGTGTAATAATAATGACAGTGTAATAATAATGACTGTGTAATAATAATGACAGTGTAATAATAATGACTGTGTAATAATAATGACGGTGTAATAATAATGACAGTGTAATAATAATGACAGTGTAATAATAATGACTGTGTAATAATAATGACAGTGTAATAATAATGACAGTGCAATAATAACACAAATTGTATACTGTGCCTGATGGCCTCTGTAAGTGAGCATAAGCGAACATTTCTATGCCATGCTCATTAACCCTTAACAGTAGCTCATGGACAAGGACTTAAACAGATAACGCACATCTCTCTCTCTCTCTCTCTCTCTCTCTCTCTCAGGAACCGAAAGCAGAGGGTGTTTTCGGCGCATTTGTGAGTAAATGGTACTTTGTTCACGAAAACTTTTGCTGTCTAACAGCTTTGGACCTCAATGTCCGTCATTTAAACCCAATAGTGCTCTTGACTTGCCGTACCCTTTAAAGTGGACTCGCCCGGGGAAAACCCGATTCGAAGAGGGCAAGTGAAAAGAAAATGCAATGAGTCTATGTACGGCAGGGGTACACAATGTCGATTGCAAATGAATTATATTTAGATTCAGCTTCTGTCAGACAAGACAGTGAGAAATGTCATGTTCTTTTAACAAAAAGAAGTTATCGTTTGTCATATATGCAACAATACAACGCGTGTTATTATTATTATTGTTTATTTTTTTATTTATTTTTTTTATTTTTTTATTTTTTTTTTGGGGGGGGGGGGGGGGTCATGTTGAATTTCAGCCTCTCTTTCAAAATGCGAAACAATAACAGTCTCTGTCTGGCACTCTTCGGAATCATAATCAGCACACTTTTCGCATAAAGAAACCACAGGGAAATCTCGTGTTTTTCCGAAAAGAAGTTCTTGCTTTTCATATATTCGGCAAAACAATGCAATGCAGTTTATTTTTAGGCATTTGTGAATTTCAGCATCTCTTTCAAAATTTTCATCCTTTACAGTATGTAACTCATCAGAATCGGAATCATCACCCATTTTTCATACAAAAACCGCGGAAATATCACGTGACGTTTCTTTCAGAAAATAAGTTATTGGTTTTCATTCATGCGGCAAAACTACGCGTTTTAATGTTGGGCGGCCATTTTGAATTTCAAAATGTTCAATAAATTTCCAGTTTGGCACTCATCAGAATCGGATTCTGCATCCTTTTCTCTCATAGACACCACTTCAAAAACTCGTTTCTGTCAAAGAATAAATTCTTAATGTTCATTTTTTGGCGGACAAGCAACGCGTTTACAGTTTTTGGCGTCCGTTTCGATTTTCAGCCTCTATTTCAAAATGTTAAACTTTACTGTCTGGCACTCGTCGGATTCGGAATCAGCATCCTTTTTTCATGTGAAAACCTTTTAAAAACTTTGTTTCTTTTGAATAATAAGTTGTACAATTTTCATTATGCGGCAAAACAACGCGTTTTAAGGTTTGAGCGGCCATTTTGAATTTTAGCATCTCCTTCGAAATGCGTAACATTTACAGTCTGGCACTCGTCGGATTCGGAATCAGCACCCTTTTCTCATACGGAAACCTCTCAAAATCTCTGGTTTTTGGCGAAAAGTTAGTTACTGTACCTCATGTAGGCGGTAATAAGAAGCAATGTAAGTTTCTTGTCGGCCATGTTGAATTTCAGCCTCGCTTTCAAAACCGTCAACATTTACAGTCTTTCACTCGTCGGATTTGGAATCAGCATGCTTTTTCATGTATAAAAACACTGAACAAATCGTTTCTTTTCAAAAATAAGTCACACATTTTTATATGTACGGCAATACAATGCCTTTCAGTTTTTTTTTGTTTTTTTTTTTAACGGCCGTTTAGTATTTCAGGCTTTCTTTCAAAATGTTCAACATGTACACTCTGGCACTCGTTGGATTACGAATCAGCACCCTTTCTTCACATTGAAATCACTGATAAAAAGTTCTTGCGTACATATGTGCGAGAGAAAAAAAGCATTTTAAGGTTCTTTGGCGGCCATTTTGATTTTCAGCCTCTCTTTCAAATTGCCCAACATTTACCGTCTGGCACTCGTCGGATTCGGAATCAGCACCATTTTTTCGTCTAGAAATCACAAAAAATCCCATATATGATGCAAAACAAGGTATTTTGGGTTCCCGCTCTGACTACATAGGGAAAACGTCCACCAAGTTCATGACGTACCTTAAACACAGTGACACTGGCAATTCCAACTATATTTGTTCGAATATGGACGGGCAGGTACGCATGTTTCTCTGTTCAAATTTACTTTTACACGAATAATTCTGTTTCAAACAATGTATTCCTTTCTCTATGCCTATTTTACGAAGGATTCCGCTCTGGTCAAGGCACGTGCGCTGTATTCCATCTTTCCACCACACACACGGACAGTCCACTGCCAGATGACTGGTCAAGTTTGGGAGGGGGGGATCGAGATAGGCGGGATGGAGTGGGGCGGGAGAGAATGAGAGCGTGTTAAGGTTAAGTTGTATCATCATCAATGCTCCCTGAACAGGTTAGGCTCTGAGGCGTTACAAAATCAAGCTGGTTATTTCTGTCGCTGTTTCAAACTCTCGATCAGAAGCTAAGGTCCTTGGGGAGGGGGGTGTTGGGAAGGGGAGTGTTGGGGAGGGGGGTGTTGGGAAGGGCAGTGTTGGGGAGGGGGGGGATTGGTGTTGGGAAAAGACTGGAAAAAAACTAGAGGCAGAAGCCTCCATGGCTTGCTTGTGACATGGTTTGAGGTCATTCAAAAGAAAATGTTTGTAAAGCTCTTATCACTATCTATCATCGTGCCAAGTAAGGTGTCTCCGGTGTTCATAGTTCCTGGCAATATTACAATTTTCCCAAAAACAGTTTGTAAGGTCAAGGTCTTTTAAAAAGGTATGTCTGCATAGGTCTCATTGCTATCATCATGCCTCGTTTGGTGTCCCTGCTGTTTGTTATTTCGGAGAAAATGCCAACGTTAAAGTTTCCCCAAAACACCTTGTGTGGCCTTGACCTTGACTCAAAGTCATTGAATACAGGTAGGTCAGTGAAGGTGTTACCAATGTCTATTATCATGCAAAGTTTGATAGACATGCCTTTGGTATTTCTAGATCCTGAGAAAATGCAATTGTAAAATTTCCAAACAGACTGCTTTAATTACCTTCACCTTGAGTCAAGGTCATTTAAAATGGTATGTGTGTATGTCTTATACTATATATATATTATAGGTCTTATCACCGGCTATCAGCACGCCAGGTTCGGTGCCACAGCTGTTTGTAGATTCTGAGAAAATGCCGATGTTAAAGTTTACTGCGGACACACACACACACACACAAACACACACACACACACACACACACACACACACACACACACACGACGGAGGGTTATTACGTAGACTCCCTTTTTACACAAGTGAGCCACAAATCAACAGTGGACAAGGAACATCACTATTGCCGCACAATTATTTCCCCTGGCTTCTGCAGCCGCGAATTAGTCTTTGTGGCTTGCGCGGCTTTAAGCCCTAAAAACTCACTCACTCAATCACTCCCCTGGCTTCTGTCTCGTGTTGGCGTCTAAAACACTATTTCACGCACTCAACACAGTACAGTTATTTCACGCACTCAACACAGTACAGTTATTTCACGCACTCAACACAGTACAGTTATTTCACGCACTCTACACAGTACAGTTATTTCACGCACTCTACACTCTACAGTTATTTCACGCACTCTACACTCTACACAGTACAGTTATTTCACGCACTCTACACAGTACAGTTATTTCACGCACTCTACACAGTACAGTTATTTCACGCACTCTACACAGTACAGTTATTTCACGCACTCTACACAGTACAGTTATTTCACGCACTCTACACAGCACAGTTATTTCACGCACTCTACACTCTACACAGTACAGTTATTTCACGCACTCAACACAGTACAGTTATTTCACGCACTCTACACAGTACAGTTATTTCACGCACTCTACACAGTACAGTTATTTCACGCACTCTACACAGTACAGTTATTTCACGCACTCTACACTCTACACAGTACAGTTATTTCACGCACTCTACACTCTACAGTTATTTCACGCACTCTACACTCTACACAGTACAGTTATTTCACGCACTCTACACAGTACAGTTATTTCACGCACTCTACACAGTACAGTTATTTCACGCACTCTACACAGTACAGTTATTTCACGCACTCTACACAGTACAGTTATTTCACGCACTCTACACAGCACAGTTATTTCACGCACTCTACACTCTACACAGTACAGTTATTTCACGCACTCAACACAGTACAGTTATTTCACGCACTCTACACAGTACAGTTTATTTCACGCACTCTACACAGTACAGTTATTTCACGCACTCTACACAGTACAGTTATTTCACGCACTCTACACAGTACAGTTATTTCACGCACTCTACACAGTAACAGTTATCTCAAGCACTCTACACTCTACACAGTACAGTTATTTCACGCACTCTACACAGTACAGTTATTTCACGCACTCTACACAGTACAGTTATTTCACGCACTCTACACAGTACAGTTATTTCACGCACTCTACACAGTACAGTTATTTCACGCACTCTACACAGTACAGTTGTCTCAAGCACTCTACACTCTACACAGTACAGTTATTTCACGCACTCTACACTCTACAGTTATTTCACGCACTCTACACTCTACACAGTACAGTTATTTCACGCACTCTACACAGTACAGTTATTTCACGCACTCTACACAGTACAGTTATTTCACGCACTCTACACAGTACAGTTATTTCACGCACTCTACACAGTACAGTTATTTCACGCACTCTACACAGCACAGTTATTTCACGCACTCTACACTCTACACAGTACAGTTATTTCACGCACTCAACACAGTACAGTTATTTCACGCACTCTACACAGTACAGTTATTTCACGCACTCTACACAGTACAGTTATTTCACGCACTCTACACAGTACAGTTATTTCACGCACTCTACACAGTACAGTTATTTCACGCACTCTACACAGTACAGTTATCTCAAGCACTCTACACTCTACACAGTACAGTTATTTCACGCACTCTACACAGTACAGTTATTTCACGCACTCTACACAGTACAGTTATCTCAAGCACTCTACACTCTACACAGTACAGTTATTTCACGCACTCAACACAGTACAGTTATTTCACGCACTCTACACAGTACAGTTATTTCACGCACTCTACACAGTACAGTTATTTCACGCACTCTACACAGTACAGTTATTTCACGCACTCTACACAGTACAGTTATTTCACGCACTCTACACAGTACAGTTATCTCAAGCACTCTACACTCTACACAGTACAGTTATTTTACGCACTCTACACAGTACAGTTATTTCACGCACTCTACACAGTACAGTTATTTCACGCACTCTACACAGTACAGTTATTTCACGCACTCTACACAGTACAGTTATTTCACGCACTCTACACAGTACAGTTGTCTCAAGCACTCTACACTCTACACAGTACAGTTATTTCACGCACTCTACACAGTACAGTTATTACACGCACTCTACACTCTACACAGTACAGTTATTTCACGCACTCAACACAGTACAGTTATTTCACGCACTCTACACAGTACAGTTATTTCACGCACTCTACACAGTACAGTTATTTCACGCACTCTACACAGTACAGTTATTTCACGCACTCTACACAGTACAGTTATTTCACGCACTCTACACAGTACAGTTATCTCAAGCACTCTACACTCTACACAGTACAGTTATTTTACGCACTCTACACAGTACAGTTATTTCACGCACTCTACACAGTACAGTTATCTCAAGCACTCTACACTCTACACAGTACAGTTATTTCACGCACTCTACACAGTACAGTTATCTCAAGCACTCTACACTCTACACAGTACAGTTATTTCACGCACTCTACACAGTACAGTTATTTCACGCACTCTACACAGTACAGTTATCTCAAGCACTCTACACTCTACACAGTACAGTTATTTTCACGCACTCTACACAGTACAGTTATTTCACGCACTCTACACAGTACAGTTATCTCAAGCACTCTACACTCTACACAGTACAGTTATTTCACGCACTCTACACAGTACAGTTATTTCACGCACTCTACACAGTACAGTTATCTCAAGCACTCTACACTCTACACAGTACAGTTATTTCACGCACTCTACACAGTACAGTTATTTCACGCACTCTACACAGTACAGTTATCTCAAGCACTCTACACTCTACACAGTACAGTTATTTCACGCACTCTACACAGTACAGTTATCTCAAGCACTCTACACTCTACACAGTACAGTTATTTCACGCACTCTACACGGTACAGTTATTTCACGCACTCTACACAGTACAGTTGTCTCAAGCACTCTACACTCTACACAGTACAGTTATTTCACGCACTCTACACAGTACAGTTATTTCACGCACTCTACACAGTACAGTTATTTCACGCACTCTACACAGTACAGTTATTTCACGCACTCTACACAGTACAGTTATCTCAAGCACTCTACACTCTACACAGTACAGTTATTTCACGCACTCTACACAGTACAGTTATTTCACGCACTCTACACAGTACAGTTATCTCAAGCACTCTACACTCTACACAGTACAGTTATTTCACGCATTCTACACAGTACAGTTATCTCAAGCACTCTACACTCTACACAGTACAGTTATTTCACGCACTCTACACAGTACAGTTATTTCACGCACTCTACACAGTACAGTTATCTCAAGCACTCTACACTCTACACAGTACAGTTATTTCACGCACTCTACACAGTACAGTTATTTCACGCACTCTACACAGTACAGTTATTTCAAGCACTCTACACAGTACAGTTATTTCACGCACTCTACACAGTACAGTTATTTCACGCACTCTACACAGTACAGTTATCTCAAGCACTCTACACTCTACACAGTACAGTTATCTCAAGCACTCTACACTCTACACAGTACAGTTATTTCACGCACTCTACACAGTACAGTTATTTCACGCACTCTACACAGTACAGTTATTTCACGCACTCTACACAGTACAGTTATTTCACGCACTCTACACAGTACAGTTATCTCAAGCACTCTACACAGTACAGTTTGTAATCAATGACCCTGAACATGACAGCTGTAAAGAACCACGTTTTTGTCGTTTCAAGTCCCCCCCCCCCCCCACCTTTCCGTGTTCGTGTTTGTGCAAGGAACATGGAGTGAATTCAACATCAGCAACACTCAGTGTCAACTCATTGACATGGTGAAGCGGACTTCATTAAGAATGTCGGTCAGTTGTGTCGCTTGTGGTTAAACAAGGGGATTGGGAAGATTAACACTGAAGTGACGCGACCCTCAGCGATGTCAGAACACGTGTAGAGCGGACAGCTGTTGACAGTGAGGGAAACTAGAGAGAAACATTTACTCGTGTAATGCGGACAGCTGTTGACAGTGAGGGAAACTAGAGAGAAAACTTTACTCGTGTAATGCGGACAGCTGTTGACAGTGAGGGAAACTAGAGAGAAAACTTTACTCGTGTAATGCGGACAGCTGTTGACAGTGAGGGAAACTAGAGTGAAAACTTTACTCCTGTAATGTGGACAGCTGTTGACAGTGTGGGAAACTAGAGAGAAAACTTTACTCGTGTAATGCGGACAGCTGTTGACAGTGAGGGAAACTAGAGTGAAAACTTTACTCCTGTAATGTGGACAGCTGTTGACAGTGTGGGAAACTAGAGAGAAAACTTTACTCGTGTAATGCGGACAGCTGTTGACAGTGAGGGAAACTAGAGTGAAAACTTCATTCATGTAATGCGGGTAGCTGTTGACAGTGAGGGAAACTAGAGTGAAAACTTCATTCATGTAATGCGGGTAGCTGTTGACAGTGAGGGAAACTAGAGAGAAAACTTTACTCGTGTAATGCGGACAGCTGTTGACAGTGAGGGAAACTAGAGTGAAAACTTCATTCATGTAATGCGGGTAGCTGTTGACACTGTGGGAAACTTGAGAACAAAAAACCCTTATTACAACGGCCCTTGGTTTCTCCTACAGCACTTTGCAGTTCATAATGGTTCATGTAGCCAAACTAATGATGTTCCTTCCAGTTTTGGTGTGGACAGGGTTAGGGTTAGGGTTAGCCGAGTTGTGGACAGCCGAGTTGGCAGAAGGGAGCGTGGTGTGTCCTTTGTGTTGTGGATTTTAACCCTACAATGGAAGCCTAACTTTCTGTACGATTACATAGATGTCATTAGCGTACAATGTCGTATTGACTGTGAATTCCGTGCAGGTTGTAATAAAGATACATTGCTAACTATGGCGTCAAACAACTATCACTCTGACGAAAGATTCACGCGTCCAAAGATTCAGCTTAGCTACCATATACATTAATTTTTACTCTCTGTCCCGAAACGTTTAGTGCAGGTGAACAAAGTGCGAATACCCTCAGTGACCTCGGTAAGACTTACTTCCCTTTGTCTGGGTCAGACGGTGTTACGGCCACCTTCTACACTGAGTGATGGATTGTGGGATGCCCTCTGTCATGACACAAGGGCAGCAAGTACTTCACACACACACACACACACACACACACACACACACACACACACACACGCTGATGATGATGGTGCTGGTGCTGGTGCTGGTGACGGTGAATTTCCTGGAGTGAAATGATCACGACACCGGCTGGAGAGGAAATATTTTCTGTCTGTGTGCAGGCGAGGTCATCCAAGTTCACGTATGGACCAGAAGCTGACAAACTGTGTGTGGTGAGTCCCAGTTTTTCCTTCTTCTCATCCTTATTTTTCCCCACTGTTTTCTTTTTATACAGAATGGCCAACAATACGGTTGTTGAAATTCCACCTTCCCCTGTGTATATGTGCTAAGACTATTTACAGGACAAGGTTCACTAGAGTGATGTGATCCGTGTGAGAAACCATCAAACTCTAAAACACTGGTGGGAAAAAATAAGTATAAGTTTCGAAAGAACTTTTGAAGATAAAATCATACCAGATTAACAATCTCCATGACGGGTGATACCAAGTCTACTCCCAATTCTTACCCTACAGTGTCCTATATAAAGATACAAGACAGATACGATCAGGACCCCACACACTCCCTACAGGACACCCACGCACTCCCTACAGGACACCCACGCACTCCCCACAGGACACCCACGCACTCCCTACAGGACACCCACGCACTCCCCACAGAACACCCACGCACTCCCTACAGGACACCCACGCACTCCCTACAGGACACCCACGCACTCCCTACAGGACACCCACACACTCCCTACAGGACACCCACACACTCCCTACAGGACACCCACACACTCCCTACAGAACACCCACGCACTCCCTACAGGACACCCACGCACTCCCTACAGGACACCCACGCACTCCCTACAGGATACCCACACACTCCCTACAGGACCCCCACACACTCCCTACAGGACCCCCACACACTCCCTACAGGACCCCCACGCACTCCCTACAGGACACCCACGCACTCCCTACAGGACACCCACGCACTCCCTACAGGACACCCACGCACTCCCTACAGGACACCCACGCACTCCCTACAGGACCCACACACTCCCTACAGGACACCCACGCACTCCCTACAGGACACCCACGCACTCCCTACAGGACACCCACGCACTCACTACAGGACACCCACACACTCCCTACAGGACACCCACACACTCCCTACAGGACACCCACACACTCCCTACAGGACCCACACACTCACTACAGGACCCACACACTCCCTATAGGATACCCACGCACTCCCTACAGGACAAACACGCACTCCCTATCGGATACCCACGCACTCCCTACAGGACACCCACGCACTCCCTACAGGATACCCACGCACTCCCTACAGGACACCCACGCACTCACTACAGGACCCACACACTCCCTATAGGATACCCACACACTCCCTACAGGACCCACACACTCACTACAGGACCCACACACTCCCTATAGGATACCCACGCACTCCCTACAGGACAAACACGCACTCCCTATAGGATACCCACGCACTCCCTACAGGACACCCACGCACTCCCTACAGGATACCCACACACTCCCTACAGGACACCCACGCACTCCCTACAGGATACCCACACACTCCCTACAGGACACCCATGCACTCCCTACAGGATACCCATGCACTCCCGATAGGACTACAAAATACCCATGCACTCATAGCTACGCGTAGGTATTACACTCATAGATACGTGTAGACATTACACTAACATATACGTGCGGGCAGTACACTGACACACACACACACACACACACACACACACACACACACACACACACACACACACACACACACACACACACTGTTCACATCCCCTTTTACGTACAATTAATTTGGCAACGACTCATGGTACACACAGACAGACTCAACAGAGCTCAACCTCAGTAACCTAACTCAACCCTGATCTCCTCACCCCTGATCTCCTCACCCCTGATCTCCTTACCCCTGATCTCCTCACCCCTGTTCTCCTCATCCCTGATATCCTGACCCCTGATCTCGTCACCCGTGATCTCTCACCCTGATCTCCTCACCCCTGATCTCGTCACCCTTGTTCTTCTCATCCCTGATCTCCTGACCCCTGATCTCGTCACCCTTGTTCTCCTCACCCCTGATCTCCTCACCCTTGTTCTCCACACCCCTGATCTGACCCAGATCTCCTCACCCCTGATCTCCTAGCCCATGTCTCTTCACCCCTAATTTCCTCACACTAACCTCCTCACCCCTAATCTTCTCACCCTTGTTTTCCTCACCCCTGATATCCTGACCCAGATCTCCTCACCCCTGATTTCCTCACACTAACCTCCTCACCCCTGATCTCCTCACCCTTGTTCTTCTCACCCCTGATGTCCTGACCCAGATCTCCTCACCTCTGATCTCCCGACCCTGATCTCCTCACCCCTGATCTCCTCACCCCTGATCTGTTCACCCTTGTTCTCACCCCTGATGTCCTGACCCAGATCTCCTCACCCCTGATCTCCTCGCCCCTGATCTCCTCGGGGCGGTCGGTGGTCTAGTGGTTAAGAGACTTGTCACCAATGCGAGAGGTCAGGGGTTCGAGTCCCACTCGGGGCAAAGCATTTTTCCTTCTCGTATGTGGCACCGTTCATTCGGGCCGATCGTCGGGGGTTTTCTCCGGGTACTCCGGCTTCCTCCCCCTCTGCTTTGGAATTGTTCAGCCCATTAAATTTAAAAAAAAAATGCAAATCTAAATTCCGAAATTTAAATAGCTGAGCTGACCCTTCGCACCACGTGATTGTAATGTGTTTACGTCCAGTGTGTGTGAGAGAATGCGTGTGATTCACGTGAGCGTGCGTGTTGGGTTCAGTTCGCGGCGCTTTGAGCCGATTCATGAAATTGGGTAAAGCGCCTATACAATACTCATTATTATTATTATTATTATCTCCTCACCTCTGATCTCTTCACCCTTGTTCTCACCCCTGATCTCCTGACCCTGATCTCCTCACCCCTGATATCTCCTCACCCCTGATCTCCTGATGCTTGTTCTCCTCACCCTTGTTCCCACCCCTGATCTCCTGACCCAGATCTCCTGACCCCAGATCTCCTCACCCCTGACCTCCTCACCCTAACGGTTCCCTGCACTGTGTACAGGAGAGAATTGTCGGCACACTAGCTCTGACCAAGCATCGTTTCTCTCTACAAAAATCAAGCTCTGTGAGCGGCCTTGAAATCCCCTCTCCTCCCCACTACCCCCCCCCCCCCCCCCCCGACACACACACACTCCTCCTCCACCTCTCACCTCAGCTTCACAGCCGATAAACCGAAAACCCAGGGACGTAAAACCATTTGCCGCTCGGTATTCGCGTAATGTTATGCGTGCGTATGATGGTGGAGGGTGATAGGTTAAAGTGTTTTTTTGGCGATAGGCCGGCGCCTGGCCGCCATGTTTATGACAAAATCATGACATTCCTACATTCCTGCATATGGGCTCTTCCTCCCCGTGTCCATATGTCGGCCTGCACTGGCGAGTGCATAGCGTAGAAATACGCAGATCTGACAAGACCGGAAGCATGCAGGCCGCCAGGGATCAAAATCTTTCGCCATGCTCCCGACCAGTTTTCAGCCGAGCGTGGAACCAATCAGAAAACATACCGTGCTGTGTACATGGCCGCCCATAACATGTTGGCGCTGCAAGCAAACGTTTCCTGAAGAGAGGTCATATTCCAAATGTCTCCTAAAGAGAGGTCATATTCCAAATGTCTCCTGTAATCCAAAATGTCAGACGGTGTCGGCTGCAGTTCATTTTCATATTTCGATCCGCTCGTTTTTCTGGTGCGCACATGTCGTTGGGAGTTAGTGTTTGTTTGCTAGCGCAGCAGTCACCATGATTTCCATTCAGTGATTCTGACATTTACGACCACAAGTTGATTCTGACATTTACGACCACAAGTTCCTTTTGTTATAACTGGGTTTTTATCCAGCCAGTCCAATTCCAAGTCAGAGGCAGAAGCATCCCTGGCTCACTTGTGAGATGGGTCAAGGTCATCTTGATGCCGTGTCTGTTTGTCTGTAATCTTGATACCGTGTCTGTCTGTCTGTAATCTTGATGCCGTGTCTGTCTGTAATCTTGATGCTGTGTCTGTCTGTAATCTTGATGCCGTGTCTGTCTGTCTGTAATCTTAGATGCCGTGTCTCTCTGTCTGTAATCTTGATGCTGTGTCTGTCTGTAATCTTGATGCTGTGTCTGTCTGTCCGTAATCTTGATGCCGTGTCGTCTGTAATCTTGATGCTGTGTCTGTCTGTAATCTTGATGCTGTGTCTGTCTGTCTGTAATCTTGATGCTGTGTCTGTCTGTAATCTTGATGCCGTGTCTGTCTGTCTGTAATCTTAGATGCCGTGTCTCTCTGTCTGTAATCGTGATGCCGTGTCTGTCTGTCTGTCTGTAATCTTGATGCCGTGTCTGTCTGTCTGTAATCTTGATGCTGTGTTTGTCTGTCTGTAATCTTGATGCTGTGTTTGTCTGTCTGTAATCTTGATGCTGTGTCTGTCTGTCTGTAATCTTGATGCCGTGTCTGTCTGTCTGTAATCTTGATGCCGTGTCTGTCTGTCTGTAATCTTGATGCCGTGTCTGTCTGTCTGTAATCTTGATGCCGTGTCTGTTTGTCTGTAATCTTGATGCTGTGTCTGTCTGTAACCTTGATGCTGTGTCTGTCTGTCTGTAATCTTGATGCCGTGTCTGTCTGTCTGTAATCTTGATGCTATGTCTGTCTGTCTGTAATCGTGATACCGTGTCTGTCTGTCTGTAATCTTGATGCCGTGTCTGTCTGTCTGTAACCTTGATGCTGTGTCTGTAATCTTGATGCCGTGTCTGTCTGTAATCTTGATGCCGTGTCTGTCTGTCTGTAATCTTGATGCCGTGTCTGTCTGTAATCTTGGTGCTGTGTCTGTCTGTAATCTTGGTGCTGTGTCTGTCTGTAATCTTGATGCCGTGTCTGTCTGTCTGTAATCTTGATGCCGTGTCTGTCTGTCTGTAATCTTGATGCTGTGTCTGTCTGTCTGTAATCTTGATGCTGTGTCTGTCTGTCTGTAATCTTGATGCCGTGTCTGTCTGTCTGTAATCTTGATTCTGTGTCTGTCTGTCTGTCTGTTATCTTGATGCCGTGTCTGTCTGTCTGTAATCTTGATGCCGTGTCTGTCTGTCTGTAATCTTGATGCTGTTTCTGTCTGTCTGTAATCTTGATGCCGTGTTTGTCTGTCTGTAATCTTGATGCCGTGTCTTTTTGTCTGTATTCTTGATGCTGTGTTTGTTTGTCCAGGCGTACAAGAAGATCTGTCCACGGAGCAAGGTGTGCGCCATACAGACCATACAATGGCCGCGACCCATGAAGTTCCCTGTGTGTGTGCACGAGTTTGCTGTACAAGGTCAGGGCTCGCATGCGTGCTGGCGTGCGTCTGTGTGTGTGTGTGTGTGTGTGTGTGTGTGTCTGTGTGTGTGTGTGTGTGTGTGTGTGTGTGTGTGTGTCTGTGTGTGTGTGTGTGTGTGTGTGTGTGTGTGTGTGTGTGTGTGTGTGTGTTCCCCAAATGCTTATTTGTGGGTGTTTGGAATTGGTAAGCTTGTGGGCATTTATTTATTTATTTTATTTATGCGTTTATTTATTTTCATCTTTAGTTCGGTCACGTGTGTGCACCCAAGCGCCCTCTCCCGGTCAGTGCGAAGCCCAGTTCCGGCGTTGGTACTACAATGTTCATCAGGCAGCCTGCTCCTGGTTCACCTACGGCGGTTGCGGGGGCAATGGAAACAACTTCCGGTCCAAGGAGGAGTGTGAAAAGGTTTGTATCGACGGTCGAGGTGACGAGGAGGACGACGAGGGACCGACGACCCTTCAGCCTCAGACGACGAGGATCGTCAGGTTTCGAGGCAACCAAGATGCCGATCGCTATGGTGGAGACGTTAGTGGGCAACATCACAATAGTAGGAGCTACGAGCACTATAGTAGCAGCTATGCAAGACGTCACCCCAGTAGGAGCAAAACAGACCCGGACTATCCCGATGCTCGCGTCAGAACGAGGTTGTCAAGCCGGGCAGAAGGTCGGAGCTCTTTGTACGCTGCCGCTGGACACGAAAGAGGCTCGACACTGGACGGCAGAACTTCCATGGACGGCAGAACTTCCGTGGTCTTTGACGAAAACGATCTGTCGAGACGGGAGAGAAAGAACCCTAGCGTGACCTACAGTGACGTTGGTCGCCATGGAAACAGTCACAGAGGACACGATCGTCGTGTAGACAGTGCAGCAGAACGTCTTACCGGCGTAGCGGTGCAAGCTCCCAGCATCCCTAAGGTTCACATCCACCACAGGCGGGTCGGTAACACTAGACGTCGCTTTTCTCTAGATACTCCCGGCATGCAGCAGCCTGTGTCCCGGCCTAGAGTCCCATACCTTCTCCAGCCTCCCGTGCGTGCGTCAGAACTGAGTGACGTGGCTTCCGGTCTCACTTCCGTTTTGGAGTCTGGCTACGCGGCAGAAGCCAACGAGACCATCAGGCGGTTTCCTTCCACAGGACGACGACGACGACGGGGGCGCGGTAAGGGGAGAAAGAAGAACCGACGACGGAGACGGAAAGGTAGAAAAGGGAAGAAGGGAAAGAGAAGGAACAGGATGCGTCCGGCTGTACCCCGCCTCAGTAGTACGTCAGCCCAGCATACCAACAGAGGACTTCCCGCCAACACCACTGGTTCTGAAGACCACGACATGAATTCAACCACCGACGCAGCCGCGTACACTGCCAATCAGTGGAACGATGCCCCGAGACGTGTTATGGAGTTTAGGCGGCGGAAAACTAGTTTTTGGCCGGAGAAAACACAGAGCGACGAAGCTGATCAGAAAATTCTTCAGGAAACCATTGAGCTAGCGCGGAAGCAGCTGCCAGAGGACAAGAAGAGCAGACGACGAAGGAGGAGGAGAAGGGGAAGGAAGGGAAGAAAGAAGCAAAGAGGGGAGAGAAGGCGAGCAAAGGGAGACAATACAGCTCCTAGGAGGTTCAACCGCTATTACGATAGGATCCGGCTGTTTGGCTTGTTGGAGAAAGCCGGCAATGGGACAGACACAGCCACTTGAGCATCGCCTACACCCAGTCTCTCTCTCTCTCTCTCTCATTTCTCAAATTGTTTGATAGACGGACATTCACGTGCCAGGCGTTGTATTAGTTTGCATAAGAACATTTAATGGACGAATGAGGTAAAGACGGATACGCTTCGCGACACAGAAAGACATTGTTTTCCACGAGCCAGGACAACTTACAGAAACAGAGTAACTTGTCGGCAGTGAGACTACCGTTAGATGGCTAGTTAACTTGTCGACAGCAACGCTACCGTTAGAGGGCTAGGTAACTTGTCGGCAGTGAGACTACCGTTAGATGGCTAGGTAACTTGTCGCCAGTGAGAGTACCGTTAGAGGGCTTAGTAACTTGTCGGCAGTGAGACTACTGTCAGAAGGCTAGGTAACTTGTCGCCAGTGAGAGTACCGTTAGAGGGCTTAGTAACTTGTCGGCAGTGAGACTACTGTCAGAAGGCTAGGTAATTTGTCGCCAGTGAGAGTACCGTTAGAGGGCTTAGTAACTTGTCGGCAGTGAGACTACTGTCAGAAGGCTAGGTAACTTGTCGCCAGTGAGACTACCGTTAGAGTGCTTAGTAACTTGTCGGCAGTGAGACTACTGTCAGAAGGCTAGGTAATTTGTCGCCAGTGAGACTGCCGTTAGAGTGCTAGGTAACTTGTCGGCAGTGACACTACCTTTAGAGTGCTAATTAACTTGTCAACAGCAACGCTACCGTTAGAGTGGTAGGTAAAATGTCGCCAGTGAGACTACCGTTAGAGTGCTAGTTAACTTGTCGCCAGTGAGACTACCGTTAGAGTGCTAGGTAACTTGTCGACAGTGTTTGTATGCACAATATTATGTATTGTATATTTACCAGCTGCGTTGAGTGCCGACAAAACTACACGACACTGACGACTTCAGGCGAACGTTTACCAACCTGATCTTGAGCACCATCTCTGTTCTAAAGCTTTAAGTCAACAGGGTGTGTCTAAACATAGACCAGCTTTTATGTCTTTTGTTGCTTAAATCCTTCATCATACCCTATCAAACATACTTGCTTCGTGGTGATATTGTAAGTTTGCAGCCTAAGGTGTTTGATAAATCATTGTTCCTGTCCAACTGTCAAAAACGGCTAAGAAGAAGAAGTGAAAACAGAAACTTTCGTGACAAATTTGACTGGACACTATATGACACTAAACACTAAACACTATATGACACTGAACACTGAACACTATATGACACTGAACACTAAACACTATGACACTGAACACACACTGAACACTAAACACTATATGACACTGAACACTAAACTATGACACTGAACACTAAACACTATATGACACTGAACACTAAACACTATATGACACTGAACACTAAACGCTATATGACACTGAACACTAAACACTACGACACTGAACACTAAACACTGTACGACACTGGACACGACACTATATGACGCTGAATACTGGACACTATGTAACATTGAACACTAAATGACACTGAGCACTGGACACTATATACGCTGAACACTGTACACTATATAACATTGAACACTATATGACTCTGAACACTTGACACTGCACTTTATCAAACGTATTTTCTCGCTTTTCCACATCATGTCGAATGATAATCTGTGGAACACTATATGACACTGAGCACTAGACACTATCTGACACTGAACACTGACCACTATATGACACCGAGCACTGGCTACTACATAACGCTGAGCACTGGACACTATATGACACTGAGCACTGGCACTATATGGCGCTGAGTACTGGACACTATATGTGAACACTAAATGACCACTAAACACTTGACACTGGACTTTGTCAAACGTGTTTTCTCGTTGATTTCCACATCTTGGTCGTATGATAATCTGTGGGATTTTTTTTTCTTGGGGGATGGTGGGGGGGGGGGGGGGGGGGGGCCAACAGTGTGAACCGAGTCTTTTGTAAGTATATTTCAACGACGGGTAAAGTTTATAAGGTTGTTTATGACGTATTTATTTTACCTTATGTATCTCTCTTTTCGGTACTTCTAGACTAGAAATGGAATTCTTGTGTTCATGTGTGTTGTACATGTTTGCTACATAACTGTTGGCTACACAACTGTTGGCTACACGACTGTTGGCTACACGCACTGTTGGCTGCACAGCTATTGGCTACACAGCTGTTGGCTACACAACTGTTGGACCTTGTTGGTTGCACAACTGTTGGCTACACGACTGTTGGAGTTGTTGGCTACAGAAAAATTGTGCTACACAACTGTTGGACCTTGTTGGCTACAGAACTGTTGGCTACCCGACTGTTTGGAGCTTGTTGGCTACACAACTGTTGGCTACACGACTGTTGGACCTTTTTGGCTACACAACTGTTGGACCTTGTTGGCTACAGAACTGTTGGCTACCCGACTGTTGGCTACACAACTGTTGGAGCTTGTTGGCTACACAACTGTTGGAGCTTGTTGGCTACACAACTGTTGGCTACACAACTGTTGGACCTTTTTTGGCTACACAACTGTTGGACCTTGTTGGCTACAGAACTGTTGGCTACCCGACTGTTGGCTACACAACTGTTGGCTACACAGCTATTGTACCTTGTTGGCTACACAACTATTGGACCTTGTTGGCTACACAACTGTTGGCTACGCAAACTGTGGCTACACAACTGTTGGCTACAACAACTATTGGACCTTGTTTGGCTACACCACTGTTTGCTAAAAATCAGTGTACATATCTATTCTTAGATTTAGAGCAAGTGTAAAGGGAAGTGACTGCGATATTTCCTAAATAGTCAAATCAGAGTCATGCCCCTTCGTTCTATGGCTTTTGTTGTCGTTCTGTAATTGTACATAATTCTATTAGATGTTGGTTTTTTATGTTGTTTCCATAGTAATGGAAACAACATAATAGGACGGGCTAAAATTTCCACGTTCATAGGCAAGCATCTGTGGAACAAACGCACGTCACTGCCGATCTCCCGCAGAGACGATTATGCAAGTGTAACTCTGACAATGACGTAAGAAAACCTGCGTCATCGATGCTGGCATGTATGCTGTTCCGAACGCGCTTCTCCTCCTCACTGAGTGCCGTCTGTGTGGATGTGTGTGTGTGTGTGTGTGTGAATTGTGTCCGGGCCCGTTTCTTCGAAGATACAGTCGAACACGCTTAAGTCGAATTCGCAGGGGAAATGGATTTTTGTTCGACGTATCCGAAGTTTGACTTATCCGTGACGACGGATAAGGTCGAATTTCGACTCTAGCTTCGAGTTAAGCGAGTTGCACCTTTTCACCCCCTGATTCGATTTGGAAACTGAAATTTACTTTCCCTGGTCAACATGAACTTACTGCTGCTGCGTTGGTATAGTTCGCCCCCTTGTGTCATTTGCACCTGCTGTAAATGCACTGCGACCGTCTGAACAACATAGCGATTGCACCATCAGTTACCACAAGGTAACCCCAACCTTAAATCTAACCCTAAATCGATATAAGCAGGCGAACTCTACTAAATGAGTGTGGATGCGTTTGAATAGTTTGCCCAGTACGGCCCAGGGGTGCGAACTATACTGAGCCTTACTGCTAGGATTTGTTATATTCAATACGCTCGTGTAAGCTGCCATATCATCGAATCTCCGTAGCTATTTTGTTCACTTTGAGTTCACTTTCAGTTCAGAGTATTGGCTTGGTCTTACCATAGTCACACATGCAATGCAGAGGAATTAGAAAGCCAAGTTCTTCTGATGGCTGTTTCTATCTGACATGAAAGCTGTCTGGCACCAAACGGTGATAAGTTTCCAGCTAAAGTTTTCATCTTCTTTTCTAGTTTCACTGACTCTTATTCTGCTTGTCAGATTAGCAGCGTCATCTGTGCGTGCGCGCGCGCGCGCGTGTGTGTGTGTGTGTGTGTGTGTGTGTGTGTGCGCGCGCGTGCGCATTCGCAGTCATATGATCGCATGTGCTCAATAAATTCTAGTGCAACGTCATATAAACACACGCAGTCAAATAGCAGAAAGATCCAACTCAAACGGCACCAACCGGCAAACTCTCTCTCTCTCTCACACACACACACACACACACACACACATTTCACACACCAGGAATAACTCACTGCTTACCCTCCGAAACCGACGGCAAAATCACCTTCTTAACACTGGCGACAGAAAACCTCACAGATCAGGGTCACAGGGTCAGATCTCACGCCTAAGCTCTGTTCTTGCACGTGTTTCTCGCCAATTTCGTGTTCTACCAACCCAAGATAACCAGCCCTAAGGCCCGCAGGACACATAACACTGTCAAACCTGTACTTGCACGCAAAATGTTAAATCTCTGTGCAAGCCGTGTTTTGGCGCTGATGCATCAGACGGACAAAAAGAAATTCCCCTGCCAGCTACTGGTACGACTTATCCGAGGCTAAAATTGCAGATTCCGTTTGACATAACCGAGTTTTGACTTATCCGTTTTTGAGTACTCATTCGACTTATCCGTGGAAAATTTAGTCATACAAAGAGCAAGTTTTGCCGGGAAAAACTTTTTGCTTCGACGTATCCGAAGTTCGACTTAAGCGTGTTTGACTTAAGCGTATTGGGGTCTGTACTTAACCGAATAGCTTTCAAATTTTGGGGTATCCAAATTATCAAAATGTTACATAGACGATTCAAGCGTGTGATGATTGCTTAAGTGATTTGGGAGGTTATCGCCCTTTTGAGACAAGTTGGTTGTCTTTCGTTTTACAGGCGTAATATTTATTTAAAATCACTCAATTTTTTGGCAGTAGATAGCTTGAATACGGACTCTGAACTGATTCACTACTAGAAAATGGTCGCTCTTATAGTTTTCATGTAAACCG
>JACVVK020000316.1:710000-722500 GCA_018292915.2 Batillaria attramentaria | reverse complement strand
TTCTCTGGCACATCTACTATTTGCGATATCCACAGGAATATGGGAACCATTCTCTGGCACATGTACTATTTGCGATATCCACAGGAATATGGGAACCATTCTCTGGCACATGTACTATTTGCGATATCCACAGGAATATGGGAACCATTCTCTGGTACATGTACTATTCGTGATATCCACAGGAATATGGGAACCATTCTCTGGCACATGTACTATTTGCGATATCCACAGGAATATGGGAACCATTCTCTGGCACATGTACTATTTGCGATATCCACAGGAATATGGGAACCATTCTCTGGCACATGTACTATTTGCGATATCCACAGGAATATGGGAACCATTCTCTGGTACATGTACTATTCGTGATATCCACAGGAATATGGGAACCATTCTCTGGTACATGTACTATTTGCGATATCCACAGGAATATGGGAACCATTCTCTGGCACATGTACTATTTGCGATATCCACAGGAATATGGGAACCATTCTCTGGCACATGTACTATTCGCGATATCCACAGGAATATGGGAACCATTCTCTGGCACATGTACTATTCGCGATATCCACAGGAATATGGGAACCATTCTCTGGCACATGTACTATTCGCGATATCCACAGGAATATGGGAACCATTCTCTGGTACATGTAGGCCTACAGGTCACGTGTCGTCATCCTGTCTATAGTCATCGGCAAGGGGTATACGTGACATGGATCGTGAGACAATGCACCACGTATAGACATTACAGCGCCTTTAGGGACCTCTTGACACAGATGACTAGGACCAAGCTGGCACCGTCCTTTATACTGATTACCGGACCAACCTGATACCGTCCTCTATACAGCTTACCAGACCTATGGGATATCTGTTGACACTGTTCCTCAATACAGATAACCGAGCTAATCGTATCTAATGACCCTGACTGTACTGGGTAGCCGTTATTTGATGATTCTTTCGGAACAATCTCAGAATGGATGGATTATCTTATGAAGACAGCTTACGGACAGCTAAGGGGTTAAACAAGTATTTTGTAAGTAATACCTGTCCTGACACTGTGAGAGATGACGACCCTTGAAAGAGCAGGTTTTAATGGTGTGTGTGGGTGTGATCAGTCAGATGGCACATGTCCAAAATATTCGGTCGGGATTGTGGAGTTCATAGTCTGCCGACAAAGAGTGACATAGATGTAAGAGTAACTCAAGACCTGCCAGAGTTTAGTGAACATCACCATGACCAAGTATCAGTCCAGTTATCGTCCCTGAAATCCCGAGAAAGGGAGATCAAAGGGGGATCAGCAGGTCTGACCCTTGAATCCTTGGATCAATACAAAATATAGATTTAATCTGGAACGACAAACAACTACACATCAAGCTGTACACGGGACGACCCTCTTAGAAAGCACACCCTGAGGGTTTCAGGTTGTGTTGTTGTTGTTGTTGGTTGGTTGGTTGGTTGTTTGGTTGTTTGTCTACGATGTCTTACTGTGATGAACTTAGTGAAACATTTCCTTGCATCATGACGTCATGGAGCCGATCAAAACAGCAACAATAATTGTTGCACTTTGAGGCTTAACGTCCCACGCACAGTGTCTAACTGAAAGGAATGACAAACACAACCACGTGACAATGTTCCTTCAGTTTAGTTGTCGATTTAAATATGTCATCCACCAAGATATGGTCGTCTGTGTTGTTGTTGCTGTTGTTTGTTGTTTTTGCTTTCGTTCTCGTTTGACTGGGTTCTGTTGATTTTCCCTTCTTTTTTTGTTATTTGTTTGTTTGTTTACTTGCTCGCTCTCTCTCTCTCTCTCTCTCTCTCTCTCTCTCTCTCTCTCTCTCTCTCTCTCTCTCTCTCTCTCTCTCCCCCCCCCCTCGGGGAGCCGGGGTGGCCGAATGGTAGAGCGTTGGACTTTCAATGCTCGGGTCGTGAGTTCGAATCTCGGTTGGGGCCAAATATACACAACCAACACAGGTTTTGCACAGTCACACAACCAACACAGGTTTTGCACAATCACACAACCAACACAGGTTTTGCACAGTCACACAACCAACACAGGTTTTACACAGTCACACAACCAACACAGGTTTTACACAGTCACACAACCAACACAGGTTTTGCACAGTCACACAACCAACACAGGTTTTACACAGCCACACAACCAACACAGGTTTTACACAGCCACACAACCAACACAGGTTTTGCACAGTCACACGGCTGTGTGATGAAATCAGCACAGATCGCGTGTTTGTGTGTGTGTGTGTGTGTGTGTGTGTGTGTGTGTGTGTGTGTGTGTGTGTGTGTGTGTGTGTGTGATAGACCTTTACGGGAACTACTTTAATTCGCTCTCATGCATATTCATGCCCTGGCTAATGCTTTCTGCCTTGTTGTTGCTGTGCACCAGACAACCCGCACTCCCTTCTTTCAGCTTTTTCTGCGAAATTGTTTATAACGTGCATAACGTCAAGTGCCAGCCGACATACAAAAACACAGTTGTTTTTATTCCAGCGCCATGTAGTGTGGAGTATACATATGCCGGAGTAGAACTGTAGTGTGGAGTGTACATATGCCGGAGTAGAACTGTAGTGTGGAGTATACATATGCCGGAGTAGAACTATAGTGTCGAGTATACATATGCCGGAGTAGAACTGTAGTGTACATATGCCGGAGTAGAACTGTAGTGTGGAGTGTACATATGCCGGAGTAGAACTGTAGTGTGGAATATACATATGCCGGAGTAGAACTGTAGTGTGGAATATACATATGCCGGAGTAGAACTGTAGTGTGGAATATGCATATGCCGGAGTAGAACTGTAGTGTGGAGTGTACATATACCGGAGTAGAACTGTAGTGTGGAGTGTACATATGCCGGAGTAGAACTGTAGTGTGGAATATACATATGTTGGAGAAGAACTGTAGTCTGTATACATATGCCGGAGTAGAACTGTAGTGTGGAATATACATATGCCGGAGTAGAACTGTAGTGTGGAGTGTACATATACCGGAGTAGAACTATAGTGTGGAGTGTACATATACCGGAGTAGAACTGTAGTGTGGAGTGTACATATACCGGAGTAGAACTGTAGTGTGGAGTGTACATATGCCGGAGTAGAACTGTAGTGTGGAGTATACATATACCGGAGTAGAACTGTAGTGTGGAGTGTACATATGCCGGAGTAGAACTTTAGTGTGGAATATACATATGCCGGAGTAGAACTGTAGTGTGGAGTGTACATATGCCGGAGTAGAACTTTAGTGTGGAATATACATATGCCGGAGTAGAACTGTAGTGTGGAGTGTACATATGCCGGAGTAGAACTATAGTGTGGAATATACATATGCCGGAGTAGAACTGTAGTGTGGAATATACATATGCCGGAGTAGAACTGTAGTGTGGAGTGTACATATGCCGGAGTAGAACTGTAGTGTGGAATATACATATGCCGGAGTAGAACTGTAGTGTGGAGTGTACATATGCCGGAGTAGAACTATAGTGTGGAATATACATATGCCGGAGTAGAACTGTAGTGTGGAATATACATATGCCGGAGTAGAACTGTAGTGTGGAGTGTACATATGCCGGAGTAGAACTATAGTGTGGAGTGTACATATGCCGGAGTAGAACTGTAGTGTGGAGTGTACATATGCCGGAGTAGAACTGTAGTGTGGAGTGTACATAAACAAGTGTTACCGGAAATCGGATCCTAATTAATAATGGAAATCCTTCAAGGAGCACAGTCACATTCGTTTTGTTTCTGGTGTGTGTCTTAAGAGTTCTAGTAGTTGTAAATCAATGCAGTATTGACCGTTCGCTTGTAACTGGATTAGAACAAAATGATTATAAGGTACGGAGCATGGCGAGACGACATGAAGTCAGCGTCACTGGGGCTTAAAGGGTCAGTGTCGTCGTATTTTGTGACAGTGTATCTTCGATCGGTACGTACCGAAGCTACACTGTCTACCTGTAAGGACCACATACACACTGGGTACTATGTCCCTGACACATTCTGGGCTTTAGGGTTAGGATACAGATCGACTGTAGTTTAGCGCGGCAGAATTTTACATCAAAATAGTAGATACACTGTGTAAACACAAAGCTACCGTGGATACATTGCGGTCGGATCCAAAGCAGCTGTGGTACTTAGTCAATGAACTCTCTAGCATGACTAGACCGATAGTCCTCTCTAGTATTTCTAGACCGATAGTCCTCTCTAGCATGACTAGACCGATAGTCCTCTCTAGTATTACTAGACCGATAGTCCTCTCTAGCATGACTAGACCGATAGTCCTCTCTAGCATGACTAGACCGATAGTCCTCTCTAGCATGACTAGACCGATAGTCCTCTCTAGCATGACTAGACCGATAGTCCTCTCTAGCATGACTAGACCGATAGTCCTCTCTAGTATTACTAGACCGATAGTCCATCCCACGCGTATTTAACATTGTAATAAGATACAACAACTTGACCACTCTAGTATTACTAGACATAGTCCACCCACGCGTGTTTAACAATATAATAAACAACAACAACTTGACCTCTCTAGTATTACTAGACATAGTCCACCCACGCGTGTTTAACAATATAATAAACAACAACAACTTGACCTCTCTAGTATTACTAGACATAGTCCACCCACGCGTGTTTAACAATATAATAAACAACAACAACTTGACCACTCTAGTATTACTAGACATAGTCCACCCACGCGTGTTTAACAATATAATAAACAACAACAACTTGACCTCTCTAGTATTACTAGACATAGTCCACCCCACGCGTGTTTAACAATATAATAAACTACAACAACTTGACCACTCTAGTATTACTAGACATAGTCCACCCACGCGTGTTTAACAATATAATAAACAACAACAACTTGACCACTCTAGTATTACTAGACATAGTCCACCCACGCGTGTTTAACAATATAATAAACAACAACAACTTGACCTCTCTAGTATTACTAGACATAGTCCACCCACGCGTGTTTAACAATATAATAAACAACAACAACTTGACCTCTCTAGTATTACTAGACATAGTCCACCCACGCGTGTTTAACAATATAATAAACAACAACAACTTGACCACTCTAGTATTACTAGACATAGTCCACCCACGCGTGTTTAACAATATAATAAACAACAACAACTTGACCACTCTAGTACTACTAGACCGATAATCCACCCACGCGTGTTTAACAATATAATAAACAACAACAACTTGACCTCTCTAGTACTACTAGACATAGTCCACCCACGCGTGTTTAACAATATAATAAACAACAACAACTTGACCTCTCTAGTATTACTAGACATAGTCCACCCACGCGTGTTTAACAATATAATAAACAACAACAACTTGACCACTCTAGTATTACTAGACATAGTCCACCCACGCGTGTTTAACAATATAATAAAAACAACAACTTGACCTCTCTAGTATTACTAGACATAGTCCACCCACGCGTGTTTAACAATATAAAAACAACAACAACTTGACCACTCTAGTATTACTAGACATAGTCCACCCACGCGTGTTTAACAATATAATAAACAACAACAACTTGACCACTCTAGTATTACTAGACATAGTCCACCCACGCGTGTTTAACAATATAATAAACAACAACAACTTGACCTCTCTAGTATTACTAGAATAGTCCACCCACGCGTGTTTAACAATATAATAAACAACAACAACTTGACCACTCTAGTATTACTAGACATAGTCCACCCACGCGTGTTTAACAATATAATAAACAACAACAACTTGACCTCTCTAGTATTACTAGACATAGTCCACCCCACGCGTGTTTAACAATATAATAAACAACAACTTGACCACTCTAGTATTACTAGACATAGTCCACCCACGCGTGTTTAACAATATAATAAACAACAACTTGACCACTCTAGTATTACTAGACATAGTCCACCCCACGCGTGTTTAACAATATAATAAACAACAACAACTTGACCTCTCTAGTATTACTAGACATAGTCCACCCACGCGTGTTTAACAATATAATAAACAACAACAACTTGACCACTCTAGTATTACTAGACATAGTCCACCCCACGCGTGTTTAACAATATAATAAACAACAACTTGACCACTCTAGTATTACTAGACATAGTCCACCCCACGCGTGTTTAACAATATAATAAACAACAACAACTTGACCTCTCTAGTACTACTAGACATAGTCCACCCACGCGTGTTTAACAATATAATAAACAACAACAACTTGACCACTCTAGTATTACTAGACATAGTCCACCCACGCGTGTTAACAATATAATAAACAACAACAACTTGACCTCTCTAGTACTACTAGACATAGTCCACCCACGCGTGTTTAACAATATAATAAACAACAACAACTTGACCACTCTAGTATTACTAGACATAGTCCACCCACGCGTGTTTAACAATATAATAAACAACAACAACTTGACCACTCTAGTATTACTAGACATAGTCCACCCACGCGTGTTTAACAATATAATAAACTGCAAGGACTTTACCTCTCTAGTATTACTATACATAGCTAGTACACTCCACGCGTGTTTACTGATAAACTACAAGAACTTGAATGCAACCTCTATCCCAGCCGTGGTATTGATAGAGTGGAAAACGTCAACATGTAACAAACTGCATTGCTATTTATTGTCCAATCGGTCGCTTCGTGCAGGGAGTGTAAAACATTTGTCACACTGTATACAGACACAGTTTCGTTGCACGAATAATTCACAGCGTTAGACCTGTCTTGTTTCGAGTTGTTATCGAGTTGATAATCACAGTCTGTCTGTCAGTAGATATTTACCTCATTAACATCTCTGTCAATAGATATTCACCTCATTAACATCTCTGTCAGTAGATATTCACCTCATTAACATCTCTGTCAGTAGATATTCACCTCATTAACATTCTGTCAGTAATATTCACCTCATTAACATCTCTGTCAGTAGATATTCACCTCATTAACATTCTGTCAGTAGATATTCACCTCATTAACATCTCTGTCAGTAGATATTCACCTCATTAACATCTCTGTCAGTAGATATTCACCTCATTAACATCTCTGTCAGTAGATATTCACCTCATTAACATCTCTGTCAATAGATATTCACCTCATTAACATCTCTGTCAGTAGATATTCACCTCATTAACATCTCTGTCAGTAGATATTCACCTCATTAACATCTCTGTCAGTAGATATTCACCTCATTCATCTGCGCACGTCTTCGTAGTGTTCCATACTGCACAAAGCTGGACTGACATGGTAACGAGGGATTCATACGCCGTATATATACTGAATAGTTTGGAGGACAAAATAACAATTTTAGGCCTCGAAGACTACACACACACACACACACACACACACACACACACACACACACACACATATCAAAACACAAAACACACACACACACACACACACACACACACACACACACACACACACACACATATCATGACGCTGCTGATCTTACAAGCAGAATAAGAGTCAGTGAAACTAGAAAAGAAGAAGAAAACATAAGCTGGAAACATATCACCGTTTGGTGCCAGGTAGCTTTCATGTCAGAATGGCGAATGAAACAGCCATCAGAAAAAACTTGGCTTTCTAGTTCCTCTGCATTGCTTAACTCGAAGCTAGAGTCGAAATTCGACCTTATCCGTCGTCACGGATAAGTCAAACTTTGGATACGTCGAAGAAAAATCCATTTCCCCTGCGAATTCGACTTAAGCGTGTTGGACTGTAGTAATAGTAACAGTAAAATAGGCATGACGCTGAAACCACCACACACACACTTTGGGCTTTAGCTGGACTTAGTTACGATCTTACGTCACTGTATGTTTGTAAGTTGGTATCAGAACTGACGTGTTGATAACCCGGGGTTCTTTAGCCTTTACGGCCCATGTGGTTCTCTTCACGTCACAAAGAGATATCGTTCAACTGCTATACTAGCAACTAGGTACACGTGCGTGAATATTAAACATATGTTACCTGTACATATCTCCTTTGCTCCAAACTGTCAGACAAATGGCGACGTAAAGACTAGACACAACATGTCGTATTACGTTACGGGTGAAATCCTTTCTGATACATGTACCGGGCTCTGATGCACTCACTTACAGCCTGACCAAAGATCTCGGGAACATATTCTGATTCCAAGGTCTTTGGCCTGACGTACAGTGTAGTGCGTGAAACGTTACTGAAACAAAACAATCTGGCACTGAGAAGTTCGGGGGCTAAAACAAACTGGATGCCGCAAAAAGGGTGCCACCACGCTTCAGGTGGTTACCTTTTGTACAAGCAAAGGGTGCCACGTGTTTGGTTTTCTCGTTTTCTCATGTGCGACTCGTTCACGGAAAGAAGCAGTGAATGTCTGTATGCTGGACCTGTATATCCCGACAACTCGTGGGGTAAGAGTGTGTGTGTGTGTGTGTGTGTGTGTGTGTGTGTGTGTGTGTTGTGTGTGTGTGTGTGTGATGGGGGGGGGGGAGGGGGGCAGTCTTTTGCGATGTCCGTACATGCACGTGTTATACACCCTCTACTCTAGTAGTTCCACATTCAGTGTTATCAAGGTCACTGTAACACGATCTTGAAGCTCACAGCCTAACTGGCCTGACACGGTGAGGAGGAATCAGGGAGAGAGGGGGTGTTGGGGGGGGGGGTGGAGGGGGGTAGGGGACAAAGGCGGGGGGTGGGGGGGTGGAACCTGCCAAGGCGGTCACTTGTATAAGCTATGCCACTGTCTAACCTGGTCACCCCAGAGGATCCCCTGACATGCTAGCTGTTGACATGCCACCCTGGATAAACCCGGCCACCTGTCTAAGGCGGTCAGTTTGACTCGGTCCCTTGAGTGACCGCCTTACACAGGTTTGACTGTAACTAAAATGACAAGAGTGGATGTGTTTGTCAATAAACAGGTCTTCAACATGTGCAGCTTGAATCAGCTTGATACATTTGTCATGTCGCGTATCGTGTGTACAAATGAACTGACCGATTCACCGTTTATGTTGTTTGTAAACCATCTGACGCTCCTACTGGGTGTAAGATCTTCCGTAAAGTAAACATCTGACGAAGCTGAATGTCAGATTAGCATCCTGTTTCATTGCTGTACCGCGGCCGCGTTTCTCTTGGCCCCTACAACGACGCTCAATTCGGGCTAACCGAGACCGAGCCGAGCTAAGTGATACCTAAGAAGGTAAAAACAAAAAAAACTCGGTGACAAGGAAAGTGGACAGTTGGGAACAACTTTGAGGTCCCAGTGTTATTTCACAGTGTGCACAGAAGCGGTGAAAACTGTGACATTCACCAGCACGGTACATTTTCAGCCTGTTTCGAGACTATTGCCTGCATGAGTTGTGCCCCGTGCATACACAGACCCGCAGGAAGCATACTGTTTTCGTGGCAGCTTTGTGCTCTGCCACGAAAAATGCGTGCTTGTTGCGACAAGGGAGACAACTCATGCAGCCAAATGCTTCTAAAAAGGCTGAAAATGTACAAAATGTACTGTGCTGGTGAGTGGTGAATGTGACAGTTTTCACTGCCTCTGTGCACACTGTGAAATAACACTGGGACCTCAAAGTTGTTCCCAACTGTCCACTTTCCTCGTCACCGAGTTTTTTTGTTTTCTTCTTAGGTATCACTTAGCTCGGCTCGGTCTCGGTTAGCCCGATTTGGACGTCGTCGCAGGGGCTTAGAGAAGCGACGGACCCGGAACAGGGTTGGTCCTATTTATACTTTTGGACAATTTCCAGTTTCCTGTCTCGGGAGAGAGATCAAAATCAAAACAGATTCTCGCCAGCTTCTCCCTTAGAAAAAAAAAACCAAAACAGACTGGCCTTGAGAGCTTGAGAGTTAGTGTTGTGGGCTAACAGTGAAGGTCTAGTGGTGCAGGGCCGTTAGTGTTAGGATTAGGGTTAGGGTTGGCGTGGTAAGGTAAAAGTGGTCTAGTGGTGTTAGGGTTTGAGTTAGCGGTCTAGTGGTGTAGTGTTAGGGTTAGAGTTAGCGTGATAAGGTAAAAGTGAAGGTCTAGTGTATAGCGTTAGGGTTAGAGTTAGCGTGGTAAGGTGAAAGTGAAGGTCTAGTGGAGTAGTGGTAGGGTTAGAGTTAGCGTGATAAGGTGAAAGTGAAGGTCTAGTGTATAGCGTTAGGGTTAGAGTTAGCGTGGTAAGGTGAAAGTGAAGGTCTAGTGGAGTAGTGGTAGGGTTAGAGTTAGCGTGATAAGGTAAAAGTGAAGGTCTAGTGTATAGCGTTAGGGTTAGAGTTAGCGTGGTAAGGTGAAAGTGAAGGTCTAGTGGAGTAGTGGTAGGGTTAGAGTTAGCGTGATAAGGTAAAAGTGAAGGTCTAGTGGAGTAGTGTTAGGGTTAGAGTTAGCGTGGTAAGGTGAAAGTGAAGGTCTAGTGTATAGCGTTAGGGTTAGAGTTAGCGTGATAAGGTGAAAGTGAAGGTCTAGTGGAGTAGTGTTAGGGTTAGAGTTAGCGTGATAAGGTAAAAGTGAAGGTCTAGTGTATAGCGTTAGGGTTAGAGTTAGCGTGATAAGGTGAAAGTGAAGGTCTAGTGGAGTAGTGTTAGGGTTAGAGTTAGCGTGATAAGGTAAAAGTGAAGGTCTAGTGTATAGCGTTAGGGTTAGAGTTAGCGTGATAAGGTGAAAGTGAAGGTCTAGTGGAGTAGTGTTAGGGTTAGAGTTAGCGTGGTAAGGTGAAAGTGAAGGTCTAGTGGAGTAGTGTTAGGGTTAGAGTTAGCGTGGTAAGGTGAAAGTGAAGGTCTAGTGTATAGCGTTAGGGTTAGAGTTAGCGTGGTAAGGTGAAAGTGAAGGTCTAGTGGAGTAGTGGTAGGGTTAGAGTTAGCGTGATAAGGTAAAAGTGAAGGTCTAGTGGTGTAGTGTTAGGGTTAGAGTTAGCGTGATAAGGTAAAAGTGAAGGTCTAGTGGAGTAGTGTTAGGGTTAGAGTTAGCGTGATAAGGTAAAAGTGAAGGTCTAGTGGAGTAGTGTTAGGGTTAGAGTTAGCGTGGTAAGGTGAAAGTGAAGGTCTAGTGGAGTAGTGTTAGGGTTAGAGTTAGCGTGGTAAGGTGAAAGTGAAGGTCTAGTGGAGTAGTGTTAGGGTTAGAGTTAGCGTGGTAAGGTGAAAGTGAAGGTCGAGTGTATAGCGTTAGGGTTAGAGTTAGCGTGGTAAGGTGAAAGTGAAGGTCTAGTGGAGTAGTGGTAGGGTTAGAGTTAGCGTGATAAGGTAAAAGTGAAGGTCTAGTGGTGTAGTGTTAGGGTTAGAGTTAGCGTGATAAGGTAAAAGTGAAGGTCTAGTGGAGTAGTGTTAGGGTTAGAGTTAGCGTGATAAGGTAAAAGTGAAGGTCTAGTGGAGTAGTGTTAGGGTTAGAGTTAGCGTGGTAAGGTGAAAGTGAAGGTCTAGTGGAGTAGTGCTAGTGGTAGGGTTAGAGTTACCGTGGTGAGGTAAAAGTGAAGGTCTAGTGTATAGGGTTAGGGTTAGAGATAGCGTTATGAGGTAAAAGTGAAGGTTAGGGTTAGGGTTAGGGTTACGGTCACGCTTGGTGTTAGGTGTATGCACCATTCCGAGAACCCCTTGTGACTGTTGTTAGGACCCATACGCGATGCCGCTTCCATGCCTTGTATTGGGCAGGTTGTTGCCGAACAAGTTTAACTGCTGGATGTAAAGTGTGAAGGGTTAGGGTGGTAGGTGTGTGGTGGTGAGGGGCTAGCTGTCTCTTGTAGTCAGGTGATCTTTTGAGCGAAATGTACGCCCAAATGTGTAAAACTATTTTCCAGTGGGAAAGATTTTTTTCTGTAATTTCCTTACCCGAAATGTAAAACATTAAAAACAGATTCAAGGTAGAATTACTACACATGCACTTCGCATTATCTGAGGATCCCAAAGATCAGTTAGGAGGGAGGAAGATTGAAAGAGGAGGTGGGGGGCGAAGCAGAGAGAGAGAGTAATGGCAGTTATGAGCGAGAGTGGCAGATTGCAAGAAAACCCACTTTCAGAATTTCCTTTTCGTCCTAGCCGGCATTGGTGGGTAATGGCAGTGGGCGTGGTTCATGTGGTTCATGAATTCTGGACAGGAAGCAGGATCGGGGATTTAACTTCTAACCTCATTCAGACGGAAACGCGATAATTGTGTCAGACTTTAACGTCTTCTGTTTACCGCCAGGGGGATTGTTAAAGAAGGGGAAATAAGAGGAGGGAATGTGGGAAGGGGGAGTGACGTCACTCGATTGCCTGAAATACGCGCTTATTTCCACCACGTCAGAATGAAGGACGGGTATCAAGGGAAAGCCAGCACAGTTTTTTTTCATTTTCAGTCGGTTACCAGCTGGCTAACGCGACAAGCTAACATGCTAACGCGGTCAGTTACCAGCTGGCTAACGCGACAAGCTAACATGCTAACACGGTCAGTTACCAGCTGCCTAACGCGACAAGCTAACATGCTAACGCGGTCAGTTACCAGCTGGCTAACGCAACAAGCTAAC
>JACVVK020000316.1:655000-705000 GCA_018292915.2 Batillaria attramentaria | reverse complement strand
AACCTTTTCGAACCAGTGAGGCAGTGAAAGGAAGGACGTTGCCCAAAGAAAGTCAAAACGCGGAGTGGGGGAGGGGGGGGGGTTCAGACGACTTTCTGCCAAGTCGTTTTGATATTTCATGCAACGGCTAAACTCAGTGAGTTCTCTGTTGGGTGGAATGAGGGAGAGAGCAGGAAGAGGGGTAGGGGGAGGGGGGTAGGGGAAGGGAGGGGGGGGGGGCAAGACCATGGCTTCCCCCCCCCCTCTTGCCATAGTCACCTGATTTTCCAGGGGGGGGGGATACTCTTGCTGCCCCCCTGTCCCCCCGGTTCCGGCGCCCCTGCACATTCTGTGCGGCGACTTCTGAAGGAAATAAAAATAGACTTTGTCTTGTGACCCGAATCTGTGAGATAACACGGCGTTTAGAACCAGTCTCTGTGTGAAAAATTTAGCGATTGGCAATGTTGTTTACATCAAAACTCAAGACATTGAATTGGCCTTTAACATTTGCTGTGTGTCACGGGAGTGTATTTCACCACATTGAATGTGCCGGTTTATAATTATAAGTATTGTAATTAACCCACTAACTGTAGCGGCTACCCTTGATGAACTAAATCACCATACCGAACTAGGCCGCTATCTAGACAAACATGGTTTAACTTATCGAAAACATCTGGGATACTGATCAAACGTGACAGCTAGTTATACAAAACATCAAGTTTCCACCGAGTGAGTAGTCACTTCAAAGAGCGGAGGTGATGATGTCAAATTATGAATGATGAATGTTTTCAATGATTGGCGGTAACAGCTGATGAACTGAGGCTCATACAATACAATACTAAGCTCTGTCCGTTTGTTGCCTATGTTTATAACCAGCTCGCTTGTCAATATGTGTGTGTGTGTGTGTGTGTGTGTGTGTGTGTGTGTGTGTGCGTGTGTGTGTGCGCGTGCGTGCGTGCGTGCGTGTGTGCGCGCGCGCGCGTGTGTGTGTGTGTGTGTGTGTACACACACACACACTGCGTACGTTTTCACAGTCACACTGATTCGTATGGTACGATTTACCTCCCGCCCTCCCCGACCGCACCCCCACCCCCACCACGGAACCTAATCATCCGCACATTGTGCCAGTAAGAATGCCCCTTACAACAGCCACCTGTGTCCATGTCCAGACACATGGTGTAAGAGGCAGGTGGTGCATGACGGGTGGCGTTAATCAGCGTCTAGCGGGCTGCCTGCTATAAAGTAGAGATCTTCTCTTGTACTGCCGCCACACGCATAGTTTGCTTCCAGCCTACAACACGCTGCCTCTTACTAGTACTGTGAGCGTAAAGACAGATCGCCAACCGATCTCTATATCTGTATCTGTATGGTGGCTTGCTGATAGCCTGTAGCACGCGTGCCGTACAGATCATACTGACAGTGTTTATTCGTGACAGTCACTTTCTTATTGGATTTCACTACTCTACTGTTGCCACTTAGTACCCAGGCTGACTCTATGTTGTGAAAAGGTACAGGTAGGTTTCATTTTTATACCGCAAATTTATTTATTTATTTATTTATTTATTTACGACAATACTAAATTTCTACCCCGCCGACTTGACCTGGGCTCACCATATGGACCCCCACGTGGTGTAAAACCCATGGGCAACTCTCGGCAAAACTGGAAGGTGCCCTTTGGATTTGCACCCGGACCCCGTATGGGACCCTCATGGTATCCCGCGTGGCAACTGGTAGTAAACTCATGGGTACCTGCTGGGCTAACCCATGTGTGAGCGTACAACTCGTGGTATACTGGTGGTATACAGCTGGGCAGCCCATGATATCGTGGGCAACTGGCGGTGCACTGCTGGGAAACTGGCGGTGAACTCCCATGAGTGTGCGTGTACTGGTGGTATACTAGTGGTATGCTGGTGGTATAGTGATGGTCTGTTCGCGCTACACTGCAGGCCACCTTGCCCACATGTAGGACTCCAAACTATAAGTTCAAACTGTACTAGTCAAGTTTTTAATGGTAATTCTGCACATTTCCATCAAAATATTTACTCCCACAGTTGGAAATTATACTTTGGAGTCCTACATGGTGGGCAAGGTGGCCTGCAGTGTACCACCACAATTTAATTTGTTGGGAGTCCTACGTAGGATTCCTTCACAACATCCGAACACAATGTACACAATCATTTACAACACATGTCATAAAACTCAACACTTCATTTATTATCTAACAAGAAGCAAGAAAAAATAAACCCCTCAGATAAAATGACATCATTGGAACAACATGGAGGAATGTCCAGAAAGTTGTGTTCGTTGGATCTGCAGTGACCAAGAGAGACTGCAGACGGAGGTCGTTTCCCTAACAATTTCTTGCTGATGCCATCCCTGTGCCTACCAGAGCACCACCAATTAATTGGCGAGTATCCTACCCAAATCGCTTTTGGTGATATCTGAAAAAGAATCCCAAATATTAGAAATAAGATCGCCACTTAAACGTCATCAGGTTGTTGTTGTTGTTTGCGTAGTGGACTAACTAGGCTTATGTAAACATGTCAAACATATTTTCATGACAAAACGAAAAGCACGACTGGTCAGTCCCCACCAACGATAACAAAGACAACAGCTGTTTTCGGCTACTCTCCGTGCAATTTTGCACACAATGTTCTGTCAATTTTAATTCCGCTTGTAAGAGCATCGGCTTACCGAATATTTAGCTTCGGAGATCTAAATCATCGTTTTCCACGCTGCCCTGGATTGTTGTACAACTTCAGCAGACACGACCTTTCTGGAGACCCTCCTCGTCATGTCCGCAACTAAATCGCCGCCCGTGGCACACAGAAAGTTTGTCTCAAAACGGTGTACAATGAATTAAAATAAATGACAGCATACAAGATGACAAGGGCAGCAAACGTCACAATGCATAATTATCTTGACAGGTAATGGGCCTTTAGAATAGTACTTTGACTTAATTCTGCCTGTGTGTACATGTCTTTACGGGACATGTCTCGCCCTCATGTACACAAGCATATACAGCATGAAGAATGTTCCTGTATATATATCTGAGCAAATTCTGCCAGAGCAAAAACACATGCATTAAAGTAATTACCATGCTCTCTGTTTTGTGTTCGTCTTTGAGAAGTCTGTCGTGGTTTTTGATGTCTTCAGCCGATTACACGAGAAATTTCCTTCCTGCAATTTTGGCTGGACGCTGGTGGTGGCAGCTTGACGTTGAAGATGTCGCACAGTGCCGGCGACATCTCTTGATCCAATGTCCTCTCTCTCTCTCTCTCTCTGGCGTCTACTACGGAGATAAATGAAGGTTGAAATAGCTAGATCAAAGATAAATCAAACATATCATTTACAAGGCTGGAAATCGCTAAAATAAAATGTAAAAATATCATACTGACTTTGACCGTAGGCAGTCGCAGTACAGCGTTACTGCTTTGATTATGATGTGCCAGAAAAATGGAAAGTATGTATAGATCTGTCACGTATCCAGTCCTAACATAAACTTGCGTAAGCTGTAGTGGGTGTAAGCTGTCGTAATGTTCGTTAGGTCAAGACAAGGAAAAACGAAGCTGTTGAAAAATGAGTGTTGGGGGAAAATTTGGTAGATAATTTTCGTAAATAGCATCACTGGGATCATTTGTTAACGAATACTAAGAATGAAAAGGTGGATGGACGTAAGAGTAAGCAGATATTTTTGGAGAAATATCTCACCTTGTTCAGAGTGGCAGATGCTGCTCCAAAATGGTTCCTTTGACTTTGCTTGGATGACGTAGCACGGCTTACGTAATATTTCTGTTGACGTCTTTCTAAAGAACTTTGTGTTTCGAACGAAGCATCCTGTTGACACAAGGGTGCCACACGGGCGCTAGACGGGCGCCTGGCGCTGAGCCCCAGAAGTAGACCCACGATGGCGCAGGGAGGAAGTCATTCATGGTTGTACTGGAGGGCAACTGGAGGGCAAGCCATTGTCAGTTTTGGGAACCCAGAATATCATGGTCAGCCCAGGTGGGGCCAAGACTGGTACCATGAGGTTCATCGTATTCCATGTCTGCAGGGATATACATGTAACAATTTGACGTCTGGTGTGTTTAGTTATCAGGACCACCAGGGAACATATGCAAATTAGTAGCGCCGAAATGCTGTCATACAGTTACAGTGATACGCCACTCTGGTCATATCATCCTAGTTATGGCGATACGCCACTGTGTCATATCAATCTAGTTTAGGTGATACGCTACCGTGTCATATCATCCTAGTGCTGGTGAAAACGCTACTGAGTCATATCATCCTAGTTTTGGTGATACGCTACAGATTCATATCATCCTAGTTATAGTGATACGCCACTGTGTCATATCATCTTAGTGTTCGTGATACGCTACTGAGTCATATCATCCTAGTGTTGGTGATACGCTGCTCTGTCATGTCATACTAGTTTTTGGTGATACTCTACTGTCAAACACTAACACTAATGCGGTCATACACTAACACTGTTCATACACTAACGTTGTCAAGCGCTGACGCTGTCAAACACTAATGTTGTCAAAACACTAACGTCATACACTAACGTTGTCAAACACTAACGCTGTCAAACACTAACGTCATACACTAACGTTGTCAAACACTAACGCTGTCAAACACTAACGTCATACACTAACGTTGTCAAACACTAACGCTGTCAAACACTAACGTCAATACACTAACGTTGTCAAACACTAACGCTATCAAACACTAACGTCATACACTAACGTTGTCAAACACTAACGCTGTCAAACACTAACGTCAAACACTAACGTTGTCAAACACTAACGTTGCCATACACTAACGCTGTCAAACACTAACGTCATACACTAACGCAGTCAAAACTAGGCTGTCCACTGGCACACCCGACAGGGGATGCTGGCAGATCTGTTTACTGGTCATGACCGCTTGCTGCCAAACAGTATGGTAGACTGTCTAGCAGCGTGTGGGCGGTGTGCACGTTCACACAGGAGACAGGGGGAGTCTGTAGGGTTCTCGTCCTCCACAGGGAAACTGTGGCATTTTATTCAGAGTAGGTATTTTCGGTTTTTCTGTGACCAGCATGGAAGGTGAATGAATTATGATTGACGTATGGCGAAACGTTTACATGTTTCATGTATTTACGAAGTATTTTAAGAACAAATATTTTCGAAGGCATACTATAATATCGGACCGCAACTGACTGTGATCACTTAGTTTGAAACCTAACTAACAAAGCAGGACTAAACACTGATGGAACTCAAGTCCTTAAACCATGCCCGCCCGGAATCCGACCACTGATATCATACGTAGTCAGTGGCGCCGATCTGCCCTCCTTGTTCAGTTGTAGTACCGGGAATTTTGAAGACACCATAGGACTAAGTGTGCTTGACAAAACTGAATCAGCTTGCAGATGTCCACGTCGGTCCATGTTTCATAGTTTTCGCGGAGATTTGTACTGTCCATACCGGCGAGTACGTAGCCGATGTAGACTGAAGTTGTACGCGTGGAAACGTCGCTAGGTGCCGGGCAGACACCGGATGTCAGGGCGGAATGTGGTGTGGAGCGGATGTGACGGGCATCTGGTACTGCTCACTTGGCACCCTCTGATGAGTTCTCTAACGCTGTTTGTTGGCTAGTCTACAGCGACCTAAACACTAACACTGCCATACACTAACGTTGTCAAGCGCTAACGCTGTCATACACTAACCGTTGTCAAACACTAACGCTGTCAAACATCATATGAAGCCAGATTGTGCTCTCTTAACCTATGCTTGTCTGATAATTCTGTTTCTTTCTTACAGTTCACCGTTCCGAATCCAGATAACGACCTGACTATGACGTCACTCTTTTCTGCGCACTACCCGACAATCTCTGTTTCCATCTACGTCATCATCCTGATGATTCCCGCCACTTCTCCAACAGCAAACTATACGCTGGGTGTGTTTGTGCCTTTGAACGCTGGACCGAGACAGCTGGGAGACGCGTCGCTAGAAGCGGTGAAATGGACGGTTGGAAAACTGAACAAAGACATATGTGCTTCTACACACGGGATTCAGTTTAATTACGTTATACACGACACGAAATGTGACAGTCAGCTGGGCTTGTTTCAGTTTTCAAAACGGTGGACGTCACCCGCCTTCAGACGACCGTATTGACGTCGTGATAGGTGAGTACTCTCCATCTTTGCACTCCAAAAATGGTCAGTTATCATCATCATCATCTATAAAATATTCCCGCCGTCCGACATTTGTAGACTGACAAATTGGTGGTGGTTTCAGCGTCATGCCTATTTTACTGTTACTACAGACCCATACGCTTAAGTCAAACACGCTTAAGTCGAACTTCGGATACGTCGAAGCAAAAAGTTTTTCCCGACCAAACTTGCTCTTTGTATGACTAATTTTCCACGGATAAGTCGAACGAGTACTCAAAAACGGATAAGTCAAAACTCGGTTATGTCAAACGAAATCTGCAATTCTAGCCTCGGATAAGTCCTTACCAGTCGCTGGTACGGGAATTTCTTTATGTCCTTCTGATGCATCAGCGTCAAAACACGGCTTGCACGGAGAATTTACATTTTCTGTGGTTACTTGGGTGGTAGAACACGAAATTGGCGAGAAACACGTGCAAGAACAGAGCTAGGCGTGAGATCTAACCCTGTGCCCGTGATCTCTGAGGTTTTCTGATTTGCCGTCGGATTCGGAGGGTAAGCAGTGAGTTATTCCTGGTGTGTGAAATGTGTGTGTGTGTGTGAGAGAGAGAGAGAGAGAGAGAGAGAGACAAAGAGAAAGAGAGAGAGTTTGCCGGCTGGTGCCGTTAGAGTTGGATCTTTCTGCTATTTGACTGCGTGTGTTTATATGACGTTGCACTAGAATTTATTGAGCACATGCGATCATATGACTGCGAACGCGCGCGCGCGCACACACACACACACGCGCGCACGCACAGATGACGCTGCTGATCTGACAAGCAGAATAAGAGTCATTGAAACTAGAAAAGAAGAAGAAAACATAAGCTGCCTGGAAACTTATCACCTTTTTGATGCCAGGCAGCTTTCATGTCAGAATGAAACAGCCATCAGAAAAACTTGGCTTTCTCCGTCCTCTGCATTGCATGTGTGACTATGGTAAGACCAAGCCAATACTCTGAACTGAAAGTGAACTCAAAGTGAACAAAATAGCTACGGAGATTCGATGACATGGCAGCTTACACGAGCGTATTGAATAAAACAAATCCTAGCAGTAAGGCTCAGTTTAGTTCGCACCCCTGGGCCGTACTGGGCAAACTATTCAAACGCATCCACTCTCATTTAGTAGAGTTCGCCTGCTTAGATCGGTTTAGGGTTAGGTAGGGTTAGGTTTAGATTACTACAGTCGAACACGCTTAAGTCGAATTCGCAGGGGAAATGGATTTTTGTTCGACGTATCCGAAGTTTGACTTATCCGTGACGACGGATAAGGTCGAATTTCGACTCTAGCTTAGAGTTAAGCGAGTTGCACCTTTTCACCCCCCTGATTCGGTTCAGTACGCTCGTGTAAGCTGCCATGTCATCGAATCTCCGTAGCTATCTTGTTCACTTTGAGTTCAATTTCAGTTCAGAGTATTGGTTTTGTCTTACCATAGTCACACATGCAATGCAGAGGAACTAGAAAGCCAAGTTTTTCTGATGGCTGTTTCATTCTGACATGAAAGCTACCCTGGCACCAAACGGTGATAAGTTTCCTGGCACCAAACGGTGATAAGTTTCCTGGCACCAAACGGTGATAAGTTTCCTGGCACCAACGGTGATAAGTTTCCTGGCACCAAACGGTGATAAGTTTCCTGGCACCAAACGGTGATAAGTTTCCTGGCACCAAACGGTGATAAGTTTCCTGGCACCAAACGGTGATAAGTTTCCTGGCACCAAACGGTGATAAGTTTCCTGGCACCAAACGGTGATAAGTTTCCTGGCACCAAACGGTGATAAGTTTCCTGGCACCAAACGGTGATAAGTTTCCAGCTTATGTTTTCTTCTTCTCTTCTAGTTTCACTGACTCTTATTCTGCTTGTAAGATCAGCAGCGTCATGATGCGTGCGTGCGTGCGTGCGTGCGTGCGTGCGTGCGCGCGTGTGTGTGTGTGTGTGTGTGTGTGTGTGCGTGTGCGCGCGCGCGCGCGTTCGCAGTCGTATGATCACATGTGCTCAATAAATTCTAGTACAAAGTCATATAAACACACGCAGTCGAACACAGTCGAACACGCTTAAGTCGAATTCGCAGGGGAAATGGATTTTTGTTCGACGTATCCAAAGTTTGACTTATCCGTGACGGCGGATAAGGTCGAATTTCGACTCTAGCTTCGAGTTAAGCGAGTTGCACCTTTTCACCCCCTGATTCGATTTGGAAACTGAAATTTACTTTCCCTGGTCAACATGAACTTACTGCTGCTGCGTTGGTATAGTTCGCCCCCTTGTGTCATTTGCACCTGCTGTAAATGCACTGCGACCGTCTGAAACAAACATAGCGATTGCACATCAGTTACCACAAGGTAACCCCAACCTTAAATCTAACCCTAAATCGATATAAGCAGGCGAACTCTACTAAATGAGTGTGGATGCGTTTGAATAGTTTGCCCAGTACGGCCCAGGGGTGCGAACTATGCTAGGATTTGTTATATTCAATACGCTCGTGTAAGCTGCCATATCATCGAATCTCCGTAGCTATTTTGTTCACTTTGAGTTCACTTTCAGTTCAGAGTATTGGCTTGGTCTTACCATAGTCACACATGCAATGCAGAGGAATTAGAAAGCCAAGTTCTTCTGATGGCTGTTTCTATCTGACATGAAAGCTGTCTGGCACCAAACGGTGATAAGTTTCCAGCTAAAGTTTTCATCTTCTTTTCTAGTTTCACTGACTCTTATTCTGCTTGTCAGATTAGCAGCGTCATCTGTGCGTGCGCGCGCGCGCGCGTGTGTGTGTGTGTGTGTGTGTGTGTGTGTGTGTGTGTGTGTGTGTGTGTGTGCGCGCGCGTGCGCATTCGCAGTCATATGATCGCATGTGCTCAATAAATTCTAGTGCAACGTCATATAAACACACGCAGTCAAATAGCAGAAAGATCCAACTCAAACGGCACCAACCGGCAAACTCTCTCTCTCTCTCTCTCTCTCTCACACACACACACACACACACATTTCACACACCAGGAATAACTCACTGCTTACCCTCCGAAACCGACGGCAAATCACCTTCTTAACGCTGGCGACAGAAAACCTCACAGATCAGGGTCACAGGGTCAGATCTCACGCCTAAGCTCTGTTCTTGCACGTGTTTCTCGCCAATTTCGTGTTCTACCACCCAAGATAACCAGCCCTAAGGCCCGCAGGACACATAACACTGTCAACCTGTACTTGCACGCAAAATGTTAAATCTCTGTGCAAGCCGTGTTTTGGCGCTGATGCATCAGACGGACAAAAAGAAATTCCCCTGCCAGCTACTGGTACGACTTATCCGAGGCTAAAATTGCAGATTCCGTTTGACATAACCGAGTTTTGACTTATCCGTTTTTGAGTACTCATTCGACTTATCCGTGGAAAATTTAGTCATACAAAGAGCAAGTTTTGCCGGGAAAAACTTTTTGCTTCGACGTATCCGAAGTTCGACTTAAGCGTGTTTGACTTAAGCGTATGGGTCTGTAGCAGAAAGATACAACTCTAACGGCACCTACCGGCAAACTCTCTCTCTCTCTCTCTCTCTCTCACACACACACACACACACAACCACACACACACACACACACACACACACACACACAACCACACACACACACACACACACATTTCACACACCAGGAATAACTCACTGTTTTACCCTCCGAATCCCACGGCAAATCCCCTTCTTAACATTGGTGACTGAAAACCTCAGATCAGGGGCACAGGGTCAGATCTCACGCCTAGCTCTGTTCTTGCACGTGTTTCTCGCCAATTTCGTGTTCTGCCACCCACGATAACCAGCCCTAAGGCCCGCAGGACACATAACACTGTCAACCTGTATTTGCACGGAAAATGTAAAATCAACGTGCAAGCCGTGTTTTGGCGCTGATGCATCAGAAGGACAAAAAGAAATTCCCGTGGCAGCTACTGGTACGACTTATCCGAGGCTAAAATTGCAGATTGCGTTTGACATAACCGAGTTTTGACTTATCCGTTTTTGAGTACTCGTTCGACTTATCCGTGGAAAATTTAGTAATACAAAGAGCAAGTTTGGCCGGGAAAAAACTTTTTGCTTCGACGTATCCGAAGTTCGACTTAAGCGTGTTTGACTTAAGCGTATGGGTGTGTACCACTATTACTATTAGTATTACTGTTATTGTTGCTATTAGGGCCTACTATTACTATAACTATTACTATTACTGTTACTATTACTGTTACTGTTACTATGACTATCAGACACATGCCTATGTACAGGCTGGCGTTCAGCAAACTGAATTCGAAACGCACAGCGTCTGCCACAGTCTGAGTTTCCGTGTTCGGTTTGTTGATGTTTCCGTTGTCTCCGACGTCTGCTGTTTGTCGGTCCACAGCTACTGGACACTTTACTACTCTACTACTACCGTCATATGGTTACGTCACTCTAGTGCTGCCGTGATATGGTTACGTCACTCTAGTGCTGCCGTGGTATGGTTACGTCACTCTAGTGCTGCCGTCATATGGTTACGTCACTCTAGTGCTGCCGTCATATGGTTACGTCACTCTAGTGCTGCCGTCATATGGTTACGTCACTCTAGTGCTGCCGTCATATGGTTACGTCACTCTAGTGCTGCCGTGGTATGGTTACGTCACTCTAGTGCTGCCGTGATATGGTTACGTCACTCTAGTGCTGCCGTGATATGGTTACGTCACTCTAGTGCTGCCCGTGATATGGTTACGTCACTCTAGTGCTGCCGTCATATGGTTACGTCACTCTAGTGCTGCCGTTATATGGTTACGTCACTCTAGTGCTGCCGTGATATGGTTACGTCACTCTAGTGCTGCCGTGATATGGTTACGTCACTCTAGTGCTGCCGTGATATGGTTACGTCACTCTAGTGCTGCCGTCATATGGTTACGTCACTCTAGTGCTGCCGTCATATGGTTACGTCACTCTAGTACTGCCGTGATTTCGTCACTCTAGTACTGCCGTGATATGGTTACGTCACTCTAGTACTGCCGTGATTTCGTCACTCTAGTGCTGCCGTGATATGGTTATGCCACTCTAGTGCTGCCGTGATATGGTTACGTCACTCTAGTACTGTCGTGATATGGTTACGTCACTCTAGTGCTGCCGTGATATGGTTACGTCACTCTAGTGCTACCGTGATATGGTTACGTCAATCTCGTACTATAGGCTAGGAAAATTGCCGAACAAGGTAGAACAAATTTGATCCTAACTTTTTATTACAGATTTCAGTAGAACACAGGCCCCTAATGCTGTGGTGGTCTCCGTGAATTTTTTCTCCGTCCGCGTCACCGTTAAAAACGACCGTTTATCTTGTCATTTTCACTATATGAGCCCTATAAATGGGCTTTTGAGGGTGTGCACAAAGTATGGCGTATTGGCGGGTACAGAAATGCGCAGAACTCCACTCTAATACGGTTACTGTTAGACAAGACATGCATTGTTGACCATACTGAAATTTTACCCCCAATCAGAATGATGCTTCCTGGAAAATTGCGGCCATCAGTTTGGCCGTTGATTCAAAGGACCCTGTAAAACGGCAGTATTTGATTCTTGTGCACTTATCAGGTCACTGCAGGTGACAGGTATCGCGGAAAACATTTACGAACATTGAACAATTTAGTCAGGAACGCTTCTTTGGTGTTGTGAAGTTCCCTTGTCACCGCATGTGCAGGTACGTATGAAATATGATATCCAAGTGAGCACTTTTTTCGGTAGCGATATTTTGGGGGTGTACTTACTAAAGTAGTTGCTGCGTTGTGAGTAGTGAACGGTTTTTCTCAAAGAGCAGTGCACACTCAAGAATAGTATCCCAGTTGTGTCATATCAAAGGTTCATTGAAATCGCTTTTGTACTTTTGTCACAAACGGCCAATGAAAGTGCAACCTGTTTAATAATGGCTGCTAGTTCAGTACTAGCAAAGTGCAATGGAAATTATGTAGAGCACAACCTCAAGTCTATAGTAGTATGTGGCTGAATTTCATTTCAAGTGTTATGAGGTATGTTAATCACACGGCAAACATGTTTTCAAGGTCAAAGTCATTGGTTTGTCTGTTTGCTCCAAAACATTTTACTTCATCGCTCAGAATAAGCATTTTGGTGCTGCTAACCTTTTTTCCCTGTGGTTTGGTGAGTTCACAACATCCTCAGAATAAATATATGACCGCAAAATCTTCATAACTCAAGCGTGACCATGACCTTTACTAGAGGTCACCAGAAAGGCATTCTTATCAATGCATATTAGGCAAATGTTATGCCAAAAGTTGTATTTACAAAATTTTCACCCAGTCTCTATGACCTTTACTCCCAAGGTCAAGGTCACCAAAGTTGTCTACAAGAAATCTTCTCATACAAACATCGTTTGTGCTAATTTTGTTTTGCCTGGTGGTTGTGACTGCTTGTTCTTTTGCTTATTCTAACACAGCGATGAAACAAAATGTTTGGGAGAAAACAGACGAACCGATGACCTTGACCTTGTAAACATGTTTGCCGTGTGATTAACATACCTCATAACACTTGAAATGAATTCAGCCACTTACTACTGTAGACTTGATGTTGTGTTCTACATACTCTCCATCACATTTTGCCAGTAATGTATGCCAGTAATTTTCATTTGTAAATTTGTGAATGTCCAAAAAAAAAGGCAAAATAACGGCGTTTGTTCCCAAGGAAAAACACGTTGAAAATAAAAGAGATTTCACAGATTTGCTTTTGTGTCTATTGTTTTTTATTTGCATTTGTGTAATATTATTTTTCTGGAAGTTTCATACTAAGTTTGTCTAATTTCTGTACCTGTACCTCAAAACAGGAATTAATGAAAATGTCCGACATTTTCTGAGTGCGTTAGAATTTGAGGCAAAAAGGTATACTTGTAATAGTATTTTAGGGATGCTGAACCATTTCTCTAAAGCATGATGTGCGTATGCAAATGTGATCTGTCAAGCGTAGCAGCTGCAGCAGCGTAATATGTCAGCCCGGTCCCCATCAGTAAGAGAATTGGCGTCTATATGGATAAAGGAAGATTTGATAACTGAGAGCTGCTAAGGGCAAATCTCTTGTCATTTCGTTGTACCACCGCAGGGTGTCTGGCCTAACATATCCAGTAGTCAAACTTGAAGTGTGTGCACAATACCTGCTGCGGCGGCGTCATTTGTAATCTTTGCTGTGTATAGTCAATTTTTGAACCCAACCACAATATGGATTCCCGTCATTACCCCTCACAGCCAAAGGGACATAGTGGATGGGCTAGTAACACGTAAGTGCCAAGCCTCTCCTCTAAAAGTTGGTCAATAACAAAAACGCTGTGTACACTGTGGCCGTCATATCTGGCTACTTGGTAACCTACCACCGTAGCAATTAATGCTCTGTTTAATTAGAAAAAGGTGATTTAAGTCACCTATTTCAAGCAGTGAAGAGTTCATGAAATTTGATGTGGGATGCACGTTTTCCTTCTCCTGGAATCACTCTACTTTTTCCAATATGTAAAACAATGACAATTTAAAACTGGTGGCTGCTAGCAGCAAAATATAAACCTACCCCCCACACAGCATGTAATGAAGGAAATGGAAAAAATGGGTAAAAATAATGACCGCTGTAAAGAAGACTTGCTTGTTTAGATTCACGGATCTTTCTTCATACGACTAGTCATTGTCTTTTCCTCCAAGACAAATGTATAAAAGGAAATTGCGTCAAGTGTAGCAATTATGGCAGGCTCTTTGGTAAGCACCGCTTTCAGCCCATATAGGGAACTGATAGCTTCAATTAACGGCCATCTATAAGCAATAATCTCTCATACAAGTTCTGGAAGATAATCACTTCTGAAACACCGAGCATGTGCCCGAATATTTGCATCATATTATACTTGTTTTCGCGGATACACCTTATCACAGCAACCAATCAAGTGTCCCTACTCCCATCATTACGCATATTCAGCCATTATTAAACAGATTGCACTTTCGTTGGCTGTTTATGACAAAAGTACAATAGCGATTTCAGTGAACTTTTGATATGACACATCTGGGATACTATTCTTGAGTGTGCACTGCTCTTTGAGAAAAACCGTTCACTACTCACAACGCAGCAACTACTTAGGGGTTTTTTATTTTATCAGTCTTTATTTTCGCGGGTTGTTGCTGCCCCCCCCCCCCCCCCGTTATATTGTAAAGCGCCTAGAGCCAGCCCCTGGGTTAGGCGCGTTAAAAATCTCCACTATTATTATTATTATTACACCCCCAAAATATCGCTACCGAAAAAAAGTGCTCGCTTGGATATCATATTTCATACGTATCTGCATATGCGGTGACAAGAGAACTTCACAACACCAAAGAAGCGTTTCCTGACTAAATTGTTCAATGTTCGTAAATGGTTTTCCGCGATACATGTCACCTGCAGTGACCTGATAAGTGCACAAGCATCAAATACTGCCGTTTTACAGGGTCCTTTGAATCAACGGCCAAACTGATGGCCGCAATTTTCCAGGAAGCATCATTCTGATTGGGGTAAAATTTCAGTATGTCAACAATGCATGTCTTGTCTAACCGTAACCGTATTTAGAGTGGAGTTCTGTACCCGCAAACACGCATACTTTGTGCACACCCTCAAAAGCCCATTTATAGGGCTCATATAGTGAAAATGGCAAGATAAACGGTCGTTTTTAACGGTGACGCGGACGGAGAGAAAAAATTCACGGAGACCACCACAGCATTAGGGGCCTGTGCTCTACTGATTTCTGTAATAAAAAGTTAGGATCAAATTTGTTCTACCTTCCGCTATATGAAATGCCTAATTAGACTCGCCTACTACCGTCTTACCAAAGATCTTGAAAATATCTGATTCCAAGGTCTTTGGTCTTACCGTCACGTCACTCTAGTGCGACCGTCATGGTTACGTCACTGTAGTACTACCGTCATATGGTTACGTCACTGTAGTACTACCGTCATATGGTTACGTCACTCTAGAACTACCGTCTTTGGTTACGTCACTTGTAGCCTATTATCAAATGCCTATTTCTACACCAACACATGGCCAGCACCAGTGGTCGCCGTCACAGGCTGTGGATGCACGAAGAAGTCGGAAGCTGCAGTTTGTCATGCATGAAGAACAGGATGAGAATGATTGTATGATGATGATGGAGGTCCGTGTGTTTTATAACATATGAAATACATGCACTCACTGCTAACACTGTATCCATTGCAGGTGGTGCGTGTGACGACGTGTGTAACATTATAGGTGGGCTGGTTGGTTTCGTCCATCTGCCCATGATCAGCTATGGCTGTAGCAGCGACTCTCTGTCAGACAGATCTCAGTACACAACGTTCCTGAGAACCAGCAGTAACTTTTCCCACATGGAGCTGCTGCTGGAGGAATACCTGAAGAGTCACCAGTGGAAGAGGGTCACATTCGTTCATCTCAACGATACTTACTCGTGGCTTGACACAGCCGACGTTTTCTATGTGAGTGATTTAGTTTTCTACTGTGTAATGGTAATATATATATATACACGTGCTGACGTTTTCTATGTGAGTGATTTAGTTTTCTACTGGGTAATGGTAATATATATATATATATACACGTGCTGACGTTTTCTATAGTGAGTGATTTAGTTTTCTACTGTGTAATGGTAATATATATATATATATACACGTGCTGACGTTTTCTACTGTGTAATGGTAATATATATATCTACACGTGCTGACGTTTTCTACTGTGTAATGGTAATATATATATATATACACGTGCTGACGTTTTCTACTGTGTAATGGTAATATATATATATATATATATCTACACGTGCTCGAGGCTCCATACAGCAGACTGTGTTGTTTTTATTTTTGTTGTTGCTGTTGATGTTTTTAAATGTGTGTAATTGGTGTCTTGTGTGTTAGTGAAATGCGCGTCAGACATATTGGTCATGTGATTAGTGTCTTGTGTGTTAGTGAAATGCGCGTCAGACATATTGGTCATGTGATTAGTGTCTTGTGTGTTAGTGAAATGCGCGTCAGACATATTGGTCATGTAATTAGTGTCTTGTGTGTTAGTGAAATGCGCGTCAGACATATTGGTCATGTAATTAGTGTCTTGTGTGTTAGTGAAATGCGCGTCAGACATATTGGTCATGTAATTAGTGTCTTGTGTGTTAGTGAAATGCGCGTCAGACATATTGGTCATGTAATTAGTGTCTTGTGTGTTAGTGAAATGCGCGTCAGACATATTGGTCATGTAATTAGTGTCTTGTGTGTTAGTGAAATGCGCGTCAGACATATTGGTCCAGGTTGTGTTATTCCCATAGCTGTACACATTTCCGTGAAACTCTCTTAAAGGCCCTGGATGCGAACTGCCCCTGACAACAGGCTATAAATAGAACAGGACTACGAACCGACACGGTATTAGGCTCGCTTTGAACCTGGCCTGACCCAGACACAGCGGCCGTTTATGCCGTTTTGACCTGTGTGTGTGTGTCACGGTGTGTGTGTGTGTGTGTGTGTGTGTGTGTGTGTACAGGACAAGCTGGTACATCATGGGTTTGAGGTCCGCCAGCTTACCATCCGTGACAAAACAACTCTCAACGATGACCTGCTGAAGGAAGCAGAACACACGAGAAGTAAGTCAGACAAGGGAGACTAATCTGTAACTCCTTCAACAATCAGGCAATCGTTGCTGTAATTTTTTTTTTTTTTTTTTTTTCGTGGTTGTTTGCGACGTGTTGATCAACGATATGACGTGAAGTGATAACTCTTGTATTTTCTTTGTTGGTACAGGAACATCGCAAAAACTAAATCTGGAAAACCAAACCAAACAGTTCGTTGGTACATCTATGTCATTGCAAACAAGGCTTTTGTCCGGACATGTAGGGTTAAGGTTAGCTCCCCTACCAACCTCCCACGTCGAGTTCTCCCCTTCAGTCTCAGTGGTTCATCTTGCCCGCCTTATCACTAACTGACTTGCGGTCTATTCTACTTGGGTTCAAAGTGTGAACAATGTTAACAGACCAGTGGCCGTGGACTGCAGGCAGCTGTGGAATTCGCTTTCAGTTTTCTGTCGTTTTGTCTGTTTGGCAGTGTTTGTCTGTTTGGCAGTGTTTGTCTGTTTGGCAGTGTTTGTCTGTTTGGCAGTGTTTGTCTGTTTGGCAGTGTTTGTCTGTTTGGTGCTTTGTGTCACTCTTCACCCTCTCACCTGCGCACGCGCGCATGTGTGTGTGTGTGTGTGTCGGTGTGTGTGTGTGTGTGTGTGTCGGTGTGTGTGTGTGTGTGTCGGTGTGTGTGTGTGTGTGTCGGTGTGTGTGTGTGTGTGTGTCGGTGTGTGTGTGTGTGTGTTGGGGAGAGTTTGTTTCTGTCTTTCATTCTGCGCGGCGTTAAGCCCTAAAACTCACTCACTTACTTTCATTCTGTCTTTTTCGATTAGGACATGAGTGTATAGTGTTTGCCTTTAGTCACGCTTGACTGACCTGGTCAGTCTGTTGCCCCAGACATTATGCAGTATTATTCTAGTCAGCAGCACACGTGAGTGTATTATTTTACAGAGGTATTGTTTGAATTCCCACCTTCCCCGGCATTACAAGTGTTAGAGTACATGTACTGGAATGACACCAAAAAAACATCAGTGGATTTCATTTTTCCGTTCTGTTTTCAGTTTTTGTCATATGTGCCTACGAGTTGAGTGTGGTGGACTTCATGGAGAGAGCCGTCGCTTTGGGATTGGACAACGGACAGTACGCCTTCATCACTCTCGACTTTTCCAACACTTACAAAATCAACTCCAACTGGACGTCCAATCCAGCACTAAATGGTAAGTATACTCGTCACACAAACTAAAGGACCACCTTGCAACCGGAGATGTCGCACAATGTTCCCTGAAGACTGAAACTAATGCTTTAGGTACCGCTCACTCGTTTCACATGATATGGCACGGAGACACAAAATAAAGCATTGTCGGGTTTTGAAACTGCTGCCTGAGTTCTTGTGGTGAATATTCTTTCATCCCTTCCCTCTTTCCGACCTTCATTCATTCATTCATAGGTCTTTGCATTCCGTGCAGCTGTTCAAAGTTTATTCGACTTGAGGTGATTATGTAGACGTCAGCATGAAACTATTAGGGTGTGCAAAACTCTAGTCGTCATGGGCTTTCATTGCTGAGAAAACTGTAGGTTGTTGCATCGGTTGTAAGTACATGTACTAGTACTATACTATACCAGCCACGTACCGCGCGTACACAAACTGTACACTGTACCATAATATAGTGTACTGTACTATGTGGTAACTGCATATGATATTATGTGATGCTGTATGCTAATTACATGGTGTACTATGTGGTAACTGCATATGATATTATGTGATGCTGTATGCTAATTACATGGTGTACTATGTGGTAACTACATATGATAATATGTGATGCTGTATGCTAATTACATGGTGTACTAAGTGGTAACTACATATGATATTATGTGATGCTGTATGCTAATTACATGGTGTACTATGTGGTAACTACATATGATATGTGATGCTGTATGCTAATTACATGGTGTACTAAGTGGTAACTACATATGATATTATGTGATGCTGTATGCTAATTACATGGTGTACTATGTGGTAACTACATATGATATTATGTGATGCTGTATGCTAATTACATGGTGTACTATGTGGTAACTGCATATGATATGTGATGCTGTATGCTAATTACATGGTGTACTTGACTCTCATGTTGCCAGATCGTTAGGCTGTGTCGAGTTGTCAGACTGATATATCTGTAAAATGTTTTGTTAAAGGTTTGGTCGACATTGTCATTGACGTATCACCGGACCGCGACATCTATCGGCAGTTTCTGCAGGATGTTCTAAGAACGACAAACCATACCTTCAACATCTGACTTGTCGGAATCTTTTGAGGTATTAGCAAGAGCAGCTTCCAGCCTTCAATTTTTCTTTCTCTCTGGAAATGCTTGATGTGGTCGGTTATTTGACGTGAATGTTGGCCACACTAAACCACGGCACTTTCTGCACAGTTTCCTTTTTCTTGATTATTTACCGGCCGTGTGGGCATTGCTAGTTGTTTATCGATATGACACAGCATTGATATAAAAAATACAGCAATAAATATGAACAAGCAATATAAAGCTGTTATACATCAGGGCCTACTTTTAACAAGTCGTTGTCTGCTCACGCATTTGTCTCCATGAGTCGACAAGTAAGTAAATCATTAGTGAGTTATGCGTCAAGTTTCAAGTGGTGCTGAAGTTTTTGTGACGAGGATACTTGTGTAAAATGTGTCCATGGGGTCCGCCAAGATAGTCACAGAAATGCCGCATTAATGATGATGATGATGATGATGATGATGATTTTGATGCAGCTTGGAATCCACTGGGCGCTACTGTCTGACGCCATTGCTTTGTACGCTAGAGCCGTGTGTCAGTGTCTGGATAGCGGGGAAGATCCGAATTCAACATTGTGTCTTACTAAACACTTGTATGACGTCACTTTCGAAGGTAAGTTCAGTGTGTGTGTGTGGTGTGTGTGTGTGTGTGTGTGTGTGTGTGTGTGTGTGTGTGTGTGTGTGATGTTATGCGTGTAAACTCTTCTAAGTAATGTACTTCTCTATCATATCTATGTCTCTCATTTATTCATCGTCTTTCCTGTATCCATATTTAATACATGTACCTGACCAATAACCGTCTTCCAGCAAGACGATATGTATGCGTACGTGACCAATCATCGACTTTCTTTCAAATTGTAGGTGTGACGGGAAGCGTGGTGATTGAACCTGGCGGCAACAGAGTGGCTACACTCAAGCTCTACAACATCCAGAATGGACTTTACGTTCCAATTGGAAATTTCAGTAGCACGTAAGCTTTTGGCATAATCTGGATCGAGAGTAAAATAATGTGATAGTTTTAACCCGCATGGGTCATTTTCCAGAGTACTTCCGATGTACCTGTTGTAGACAACTAGTACGGGCCTGTTGTAAACAGTGAGCCCTTTTTATCATTATCATCATTTGTAGTAGCAAAATGTATCTGTATAAAGTGAACACGACAAAATTACAGACAAACATACGACTGATTGAATGATCGAAGTCATGGGTTTCATAACTACGGCCAGTGTGTGTGTGTGTGTGTGTGTGTGTGTGTGTGTGTGTGTGTATGTGTGTGTGTGTGTGTGTGTGTGTGTGTGTGTGTGTGTGTGTGTGTATGTGTGTGTGTGTGTGTGTGTGTGTGTGTGTGTGTGTGTCAGTCAGGGCTTGAAACTGTTCAGCAAGGCAGTGTGGCCTGGAGGACATGACGTGGCTCCCCTAGGCCGACCAGACTGTGGCTGGAATGGAGAAGAATGCGATGAACCTGGTATGGGTTGATGATGTTGTTTGGTATGGGTTGCTAATGCAGTTTGTTATGGTTTGATAATGTTGTTTGGTATGGGTTGATAATGCAGTTTGGTATGGGCTGCTAATGGAATTTGGTATGGGCTGCTAATGCAGTTTGCGTGTATCGTGTAATATCACCCGTATGCCTGCCATTTTAATAATAATAATAATAATAATAATAGGGCGCCTATCCCCGGGGAACGAAGCTCTAGACGCCTCACAATCTACCCCCCCCCCCCAAATAAAAAAAAAATCACTCAATGTATACTACGTAAGAACAACTATAAAAGTAAAAGAGCGCGCGCGCACGCACACACACACACACACACACACACACACACACAGACACACACACACACACACACACACACAGACACACACACACACACAGACACACACACACACACACACACACACACACACACACACACACACACACACACACACAGACACACACACACACACAGACACACACACACACACACACACACACACAACTGAATAGAAAAAATAAAGGACAGGCAGAGACCAAGATTAAAAACCAAGAACAAGTACCAGTGATAAAACCCAAAACAAAAAGATAGATTGAAATGCGCCAGATAAAACCTTAAAAGATAGCAGTGGTAAGGAGCTAAAAGTAAGACTGACACTATACGACTTGCATATGATGCCACCCTTGCGCATTTTGAGATCACACCTCATAAGTATGATCGCGCAGATCAGTCCAGATACTTTAAAACACGTGTGTCTTAAGATTAGATTTAAAAGACGACAGTGTAGGACAATCTCTGAGGGGCTTTGGTAAAGTGTTCCATGTAGCAGGACCAGAGTAAGAAAAAGAGCGTTTCCCGAAACTGCTTAGATTAAAGCGAGGGACACAGAGGTGCCCTGCTTCCTGGGAGCGCAGGGATCGGGTAGGAATGTATGGAGTGAGGAGCTCAGCAAGGTATGAAGGTTTGTTAGACTGCAGAGTGCGGTAGCATAGAGTGGCAACCTTGTATTCAATCCTAGCCGTTCCGATCTTACCTGACCGACCGTTTTCAGGTTGTCAGTGTTAAGAACTTATCCTCAGAGCCTGCTATGCTGTTGTATGGTGTGCCTCAGGGCTCTGTGCTGGGCCCGGTTTTGTTTAGTCTATACATGCAGCCTCTTAGCGAAGGAACCATTGCAAAGCATCCCCTGAAATGCCGAAGGTAGTGTGAAGCACCGAAGCAGAATTTCATGGTCAAGTTATCGAAGGCCGCTGACAGATCCAGCAGGGACAAGATGGAGACCGGCCCGTTGTCAGTGGCACACAGCAAATCGTTGGTAACTCTTAAAAGAGCAGTTTCAGTACTGTGGTTAACACGGCAGGCTGATTGAAATGGTTCAATCAAGTCATTTTCAGCGAGATGAGCGGACAGCTGTGCGAGCTCGATCTTCTCCAACACTTTTGACAAAAAGGGCAGATTAGATACAGGGCGGTAGTTCTTCAAGACATTAGCATCTAGGCCTGACTTTTTAAGGAGTGGCAAAACAATAGCCTGCTTGAATTGTTTTGTTTTTGATAATCATGCTACTGATGGTAATGGTAATAAATCCTGTAGGTGTAAGCTTTCCATCACGTGACAGTCCTTTTTCCTGTTGATAACTAATAGTAATACACCACTAACCATCACGCTGACAGTCCTTGTTCCTGTTGATAACTAATAGTAATACACTACTAACCATCACGTGACAGTCCTTTTCCTGTTGATAACTAATAGTAATACACTACTAACCATCACGTGACAGTCCTTCTTCCTTTTTCCTTGTTCATGTTGATAACTAATAGTAATACACTACTAACCATCACGCTGACAGTCCTTCTTCCTTTTCCTGTTTGTTGATAACTAATAGTAATACACTACTAACCATCACGCTGACAGTCCTTCTTCCTTTTTCCTTGTTCTGTTGATAACTAATAGTAATACACTACTAACCATCACGCTGACAGTCCTTCTTCCTTTTTCCTTGTTCCTGTTGATAACTAATAGTAATACACTAAACCATCACGCTGACAGTCCTTGTTCCTGTTGATAACTAATAGTAATACACTACTAACCATCACGCTGACAGTCCTTCTTCCTGTTGATAACTAATAGTAATACACTACTAACCATCACGCTGACAGTCCTTCTTCCTTTTTCCTTCTTCCTGTTGATAACTAATAGTAATACACTACTAACCATCACGCCGACAGTCCTTCTTCCTTTTTCCTTCTTCCTGTTGATAACTAATAGTAATACACTACTAACCATCACGCTGACAGTCCTTCTTCCTTTTTCCTTGTTCCTGTTGATAACTAATAGTAATACACTACTAACCATCACGCTGACAGTCCTTCTTCCTTTTTCCTTGTTCATGTTGATAACTAATAGTAATACACTACTAACCATCACGCGACAGTCCTTCTTCCTTTTCCTTGTTCATGTTGATAACTAATAGTAATACACTACTAACCATCACGCTGACAGTCCTTCTTCCTTTTTCCTTGTTCTGTTGATAACTAATAGTAATACACTACTAACCATCACGCTGACAGTCCTTCTTCCTTTTTCCTTGTTCATGTTGATAACTAATAGTAATACACTACTAACCATCACGCTGACAGTCCTTCTTCCTTTTTCCTTGTTCATGTTGATAACTAATAGTAATACACTACTAACCATCACGCTGACAGTCCTTCTTCCTTTTTCCTTGTTCTGTTGATAACTAATAGTAATACACTACTAACCATCACGCTGACAGTCCTTCTTCCTTTTTCCTTGTTCATGTTGATAACTAATAGTAATACACTACTAACCATCACGCGACAGTCCTTCTTCCTTTTTCCTTGTTCCTGTTGATAACTAATAGTAATACACTACTAACCATCACGCTGACAGTCCTTCTTCCTTTTTCCTTGTTCCTGTTGATAACTAATAGTAATACACTACTAACCATCACGCTGACAGTCCTTCTTCCTGTTGATAACTAATAGTAATACACTACTAACCATCACGCTGACAGTCCTTCTTCCTTTTTCCTTGTTCATGTTGATAACTAATAGTAATACACTACTAACCATCACGCGACAGTCCTTCTTCCTTTTTCCTTGTTCCTGTTGATAACTAATAGTAATACACTACTAACCATCACGCTGACAGTCCTTCCTTCCTGTTGATAACTAATAGTAATACACTACTAACCATCACGCTGACAGTCCTTCTTCCTTTTTCCTTGTTCATGTTGATAACTAATAGTAATACACTACTAACCATCACGCTGACAGTCCTTCTTCCTTTTTCCTTGTTCATGTTGATAACTAATAGTAATACACTACTAACCATCACGCTGACAGTCCTTCTTCCTTTTTCCTTGTTCATGTTGATAACTAATAGTAATACACTACTAACCATCACGCTGACAGTCCTTTTCCTTTTTCCTTGTTCATGTTGATAACTAATAGTAATACACTACTAACCATCACGCTGACAGTCCCTTCCTTTTCCTTGTTCTGTTGATAACTAATAGTAATACACTACTAACCATCACGCTGACAGTCCTTCTTCCTTCCTTGTTCATGTTGATAACTAATAGTAATACACTACTAACCATCACGCGACAGTCCTTCTTCCTTTTCCTTGTTCTGTTGATAACTAATAGTAATACACTACTAACCATCACGCGACAGTCCTTCTTCTTTTCCTTGTTCATGTTGATAACTAATAGTAATACACTACTAACCATCACGCTGACAGTCCTTCTTCCTTTTTCCTTGTTCCTGTTGATAACTAATAGTAATACACTACTAACCATCACGCGACAGTCCTTCTTCCTTTTTCCTTGTTCATGTTGATAACTAATAGTAATACACTAACCATCACGCTGACAGTCCTTCTTCCTTTTTCCTTGTTCCTGTTGATAACTAATAGTAATACACTACTAACCATCACGCTGACAGTCCTTCTTCCTGTTGATAACTAATAGTAATACACTACTAACCATCACGCTGACAGTCCTTCTTCCTTTTTCCTTGTTCCTGTTGATAACTAATAGTAATACACTACTAACCATCACGCTGACAGTCCTTCTTCCTTTTTCCTTGTTCATGTTGATAACTAATAGTAATACACTACTAACCATCACGCGACAGTCCTTCTTCCTTTTTCCTTGTTCATGTTGATAACTAATAGTAATACACTACTAACCATCACGCTGACAGTCCTTCTTCCTTTTTCCTTGTTCTGTTGATAACTAATAGTAATACACTACTAACCATCACGCTGACAGTCCTTCTTCCTGTTGATAACTAATAGTAATACACTACTAACCATCACGCTGACAGTCCTTCTTCCTTTTTCCTTGTTCCTGTTGATAACTAATAGTAATACACTACTAACCATCACGCTGACAGTCCTTCCTTCCTGTTGATAACTAATAGTAATACACTACTAACCATCACGCTGACAGTCCTTCTTCCTTTTTCCTTGTTCCTGTTGATAACTAATAGTAATACACTACTAACCATCACGCTGACAGTCCTTCTTCCTTTTTCCTTGTTCATGTTGATAACTAATAGTAATACACTACTAACCATCACGCTGACAGTCCTTCTTCCTTTTTCCTTGTTCATGTTGATAACTAATAGTAATACACTACTAACCATCACGCTGACAGTCCTTCTTCCTGTTGTTGATAACTAATAGTAATACACTACTAACCATCACGCTGACAGTTCTTCCTTTTCCTTGTTCTGTTGATAACTAATAGTAATACACTACTAACCATCACGCTGACAGTCCTTCTTCCTTTTTCCTTGTTCATGTTGATAACTAATAGTAATACACTACTAACCATCACGCTGACAGTCCCTTCCTGTTGATAACTAATAGTAATACACTACTAACCATCACGCTGACAGTCCTTCTTCCTTTTTCCTTGTTCTGTTGATAACTAATAGTAATACACTACTAACCATCACGCTGACAGTCCTTCTTCCTTTTTCCTTGTTCATGTTGATAACTAATAGTAATACACTACTAACCATCACGCTGACAGTCCTTCTTCCTGTTGATAACTAATAGTAATACACTACTAACCATCACGCTGACAGTCCTTCTTCCTGTTGATAACTAATAGTAATACACTACTAACCATCACGCTGACAGTCCTTCTTCCTTTTCCTTGTTCCTGTTGATAACTAATAGTAATACACTACTAACCATCACGCGACAGTCCTTCTTCTTTTTCCTTGTTCATGTTGATAACTAATAGTAATACACTACTAACCATCACGCTGACAGTCCTTCTTCCTTTTTCCTTGTTCCTGTTGATAACTAATAGTAATACACTACTAACCATCACGCTGACAGTCCTTCTTCCTTTTTCCTTGTTCATGTTGATAACTAATAGTAATACACTACTAACCATCACGCTGACAGTCCTTGTTCATGTTGATAACTAATAGTAATACACTACTAACCATCACGCTGACAGTCCTTCTTCCTTTTTCCTTGTTCCTGTTGATAACTAATAGTAATACACTACTAACCATCACGCTGACAGTCCTTCTTCCTGTTGATAACTAATAGTAATACACTACTAACCATCACGCTGACAGTCCTTCTTCCTTTTTCCTTGTTCCTGTTGATAACTAATAGTAATACACTATAACCATCACGCTGACAGTCCTTCTTCCTTTTTCCTTGTTCCTGTTGATAACTAATAGTAATACACTAATAACCATCACGCTGACAGTCCTTTTCCTTTTTCCTTGTTCCTGTTGATAACTAATAGTAATACACTACTAACCATCACGCTGACAGTCCTTCTTCCTTTTTCCTTGTTCCTGTTGATAACTAATAGTAATACACTACTAACCATCACGCTGACAGTCCTTCTTCCTTTTTCCTTGTTCTGTTGATAACTAATAGTAATACACTACTAACCATCACGCTGACAGTCCTTCTTCCTTTTTCCTTGTTCATGTTGATAACTAATAGTAATACACTACTAACCATCACGCTGACAGTCCTTCTTCCTTTTTCCTTGTTCATGTTGATAACTAATAGTAATACACTACTAACCATCACGCTGACAGTCCTTCTTCCTGTTGATAACTAATAGTAATACACTACTAACCATCACGCTGACAGTCCTTCTTCCTTTTTCCTTGTTCTGTTGATAACTAATAGTAATACACTACTAACCATCACGCTGACAGTCCTTCTTCCTTTTTCCTTGTTCCTGTTGATAACTAATAGTAATACACTACTAACCATCACGCTGACAGTCCTTCTTCCTTTTTCCTTGTTCTGTTGATAACTAATAGTAATACACTACTAACCATCACGCTGACAGTCCTTCTTCCTTTTTCCTTGTTCTGTTGATAACTAATAGTAATACACTACTAACCATCACGCTGACAGTCCTTCTTCCTTTTTCCTTGTTCTGTTGATAACTAATAGTAATACACTACTAACCATCACGCTGACAGTCCTTCTTCCTTTTTCCTTGTTCATGTTGATAACTAATAGTAATACACTACTAACCATCACGCTGACAGTCCTTCTTCCTTTTTCCTTGTTCCTGTTGATAACTAATAGTAATACACTACTAACCATCACGCTGACAGTCCTTCTTCCTTTTTCCTTGTTCATGTTGATAACTAATAGTAATACACTACTAACCATCACGCTGACAGTCCTTCTTCCTTTTTCCTTGTTCATGTTGATAACTAATAGTAATACACTACTAACCATCACGCTGACAGTCCTTCCTTTTTTCCTTGTTCATGTTGATAACTAATAGTAATACACTACTAACCATCACGCTGACAGTCCTTTTCCTGTTGATAACTAATAGTAATACACTACTAACCATCACGCTGACAGTCCTTCTTCCTTTTTCCTTGTTCATGTTGATAACTAATAGTAATACACTACTAACCATCACGCTGACAGTCCTTCTTCCTGTTGATAACTAATAGTAATACACTACTAACCATCACGCTGACAGTCCTCTTCCTTTTTCCTTGTTCATGTTGATAACTAATAGTAATACACTACTAACCATCACGCTGACAGTCCTTCTTCCTGTTGATAACTAATAGTAATACACTACTAACCATCACGCTGACAGTCCTTCTTCCTTTTTCCTTGTTCATGTTGATAACTAATAGTAATACACTACTAACCATCACGCTGACAGTCCTTGTTCCTGTTGATAACTAATAGTAATACACTACTAACCATCACGCTGACAGTCCTTCTTCCTTTTTCCTTGTTCCTGTTGATAACTAATAGTAATACACTACTAACCATCACGCTGACAGTCCTTCTTCCTTGTTCATGTTGATAACTAATAGTAATACACTACTAACCATCACGCTGACAGTCCTTCTTCCTGTTGATAACTAATAGTAATACACTACTAACCATCACGCTGACAGTCCTTCTTCCTGTTGATAACTAATAGTAATACACCACTAACCATCACGCTGACAGTCCTTCTTCCTGTTGATAACTAATAGTAATACACTACTAACCATCACGCTGACAGTCCTTCTTCCTTTTTCCTTGTTCCTGTTGATAACTAATAGTAATACACTACTAACCATCACGCTGACAGTCCTTCTTCCTGTTGATAACTAATAGTAATACACTACTAACCATCACGCTGACAGTCCTTCTTCCTGTTGATAACTAATAGTAATACACTACTAACCATCACGCTGACAGTCCTTCTTCCTTTTTATGTTGTTCCCATAGTAATGGAAACAACATAATAGGACGGGCTAAAATTTCCACGTTCATAGGCAAGCATCTGTGGTACAAACGCACGTCACTGCCGATCTCCCGCAGAGACGATTTTGCAAGTGTAACTCTGACAATGACGTAAGAAAACTTGCGTCATCGATGCTGACGCGTATGGTTCCGAACGCACTTCTCCTCCTCAGTGAGTGCCGTCTTGTGGATGTGGCGTGTGTGTGTTGTGTGTGTGTTGTGTGTGTGTGTGTGTGTGTGTGTGTGAATTGTGTCCGGGCCCGTTTCTTCGAAAATACTCAACCGAATGGCTTCAAATTTGGGGTATCCAAATATATCAAAATGTTACATTAGACGATTCAAGCGTGTGATGACTGCTTAAGTGATTTGGGAGTTATCGCCCTTTTGAGACAAGTTGGTTGTCTTTCGTGTACAGGCGTAATATTTATTAAATCACTCATTTTTTTGGCAGGATAGCTTGAATACGGACTCTGAACAGAGTCACTACTAGAAAATGGTCGCTCTTATAGTTTTCATGTAAACGAGCCTGAGTTGACATTGCATGTGAACCCAGTTCAGATGCCTATTTCTCCGAAAATACTGAACCGATCGATTTCAAATTTGGGGTTTCTAAATGAATCAAGATTGTTGAATAGAAGGCCCGATCCAGGTACGATTGCACACATGATTTGCGAGTTATCGCCCTTTTCAACAAAAGTGGCTTTCTGGCGTTTTAAAGGCGAATATTTACCTAAACCACTCTATGTTTTGGACATAGATAGCATGAATACGGACTCTCAACTAAGTGAATTTTGGAGGTTGTCGCTTTTTATACTTGTGGCGTAAGCCGTACCTGATGAAAGTGCTGGTGAACACACTTTAGATCTCAAAATCGCTCCTACTATACATAGATAATGAGCCTGGGGTGCCATAAAAAATATACAAAAAAATTAGAAAAATTCACTGCAGCCGTTATCGTCAGTTGACCCGAAAATTTGTACTCACAGCACATTTCCTCTACAAGCCACACGCCTCACAAACATCGAAGAAGAGACGCACGCGCACTGAAGTAAAGTAAGTGCGTCATGTTTGATTGACGTGATGCTGTTTTTTCTTGGGGGTGTCTCGCCACTTTCTTTCCGAATTCCTCTGTTTGGTGAGACGTGGTATATTTTACTTCTACTATGTCGCCATCTCGTGCAATCGCAGAGAAGACACGGGATACACAACATACAACAACCAATACTTTATGAACAGAATATGCACGGAGAACAAATTCATGAAAGAAGAAGAACCCAGAACGCTGTGCAGGGCTGCTTACGTACTGAACAGGTCAGATCTAGAACATTTCTCAACTTACTGGAAGGTTCGATATCTTTCCAAGGTGACGTAATCTACTGACGTTACTGCACCAGCATGTTCTGGGATGGTCTAGAAATTAATTTGCATCGAAATGCAGTATCTTTTCGCGATCTCTACAACTTGCCATGTGGGAAAGCGGGAATTTCAGTGGGTTTCGTTTTTTGCCACTGACTCACACTCAGTTCTAAGCATAATGCAAAGATCTTGGAAACATAAAGATAGTTCACTTTCCTCCCTTTGAGGGACAACGCGTAAGAGTTGTCTGCGCGCATTAGCGCGCATCCCGCAGATCTACGCAGTAATGGCAGTATGGCAGAAAGCCAGAAATCACGCGTGCAATGGTGTGCAGCGCCGAATTGCTGTCAGAAGCGAACACCAGGAACGGGAAAACCTTTCTGTAGATTTCCCCCTTGAAAAAATAGAGGTAGGTATGCCTACGATATCGAAGTTGGAGCCAAGATCGGTATCGAAGTTGGAGCCAAGATTATGTTTTCTCCCAAGGCATAACACATAGCATCACACGTGAAAACCAAAATCGCCGCATCCACGACGTGTGACTGGCGTAAATTTAGTATAGAATCCGCATGCTTGTAAAAAGTCTGTTTGTTTGACCCAACCCTACACTAGCCGCCGTAAAACATTTTAACAAAATAAACGGCAAAAACGAAGATGTCAGCGACTGACAGGTGGTCTCCCCCCATATATTTCGCATGTGTTTTAGGCCTATGGAAAACATAAGACAGTACTCTCAAGGTTCCGGAGGACGAACGAAAGATCTAATTTGGCTTTCACTGCTGTACGTAGGCTTCGCAGTGCATTTCGTTCGATGTGTTCAAGTAAAACTAGTACGGAACACAGAAAGATCGAATGTGCGAGAGATCCAAAGATGGACGCATCCGCTGAATACTTCCTGCTAACTCAGCATTAATCATATCTGCGACCGACGATCCAGCAGATTCTATGTTGTGATATGGTTTTTACAATGGTTAGAATGAAGTTCAGCCGGATGATTTTGTTCTCTCTGTGTGTGTGTGTGTGTGTGTGTGTGTGTGTGTGTGTGTGTGTGTGTGTGTGTGTCAGTGCAACGTGCCGCTAGCACAGTTCAAGTCAACGTTATTTGTAAAGTTAAAAAAAAAAAACACCACCGCCAACAAAACAACAAAAACAACACCAAAACCTGATGTCTGCGCCTGCCACGTGTGTTTACTGCTGTTTGTTTACACTGTATGCAAACCTCTTGATTTTTAAGAAAAGAGTTCTGTACATACCTACAGATTTCCCCCCAACAGTATGTGAACTGGAACAAGTGCCGATGAACGTACCTGCCGCCGTATGAGTGACAACTCTGTGTGTGTGTGTGTGTGTGTGTGTGTGTGTGTGTGTGTGTGTGTGTGTTCTGAATGGCATTTAGATGCAGGTAGACGCTAACACAATTTAAGTCACCGTGATTTGTAAAGTTGTCAGGGGAAAAAAAATTACGCTGTATCTGCGTCAGCCGCGTGTGTTTACTGTTTGTTTACACTGCATGCACACGTACCACTTGAGGTCTTTTTTTTTTTTTTGACAAGAAAGCGAAAAAAAAATGTTTGTTTTTCAACAGGAATACCAAAAGAAGTATTTCCCCGTTTATATTTGTCTGTTATTTGAACAATTCGGCGCAGAACACAATTGCATGCCCGGCTTTTGTGATCGCTTTCCACTTTCCGCCATGCTGTCACTATAGGGGCCAGATCTAGGATGCGCGCTAATGCGGGCAGACAACTCTTCGCGTTGTCCCGCTATATGTCTCTCTTACGAGGGCAGGAGTGACGCGTCTTTCTGATTCCAAGGTCTTTGCATAATGTGTGTGTGTGTGTGTGTGTAGGGGGGGGGGGGTGCGTGCGTGCGCGCGCAAGCGCGCGTCTAAGGCGAGAGAGAGAGAGAGAGAGGGTCTCTTCTCCGATACCAGTAAGCAATCGTCTGTCAGTCAGGTCTGCGGGAAGTAACTCTGTCAAAGGGGAACGACTTTATTACAAGAATTCATTCACCCATGTAGAACCTCGCATACGCCAAAAAGTTGTGACGTCAACCAGCTAGGCGAGCTCACACGACCTCATGTGTTTGGGTTTTTGCAAGTGCATAGAGGCACGATAAGGGTTTTCAGTACTTTCTTTCTGTCAGCATGCTTGATGTCAGAGAGCTTGCGTTCCGGCGTGTGCGCGCGGGCTGCATACATGACACAACGACTACGACTGTGACTACAGCATGTCATTGAATGGAAACAACATATTGGGCTGGTGGCCATCTTGTTCCTTGTTCATGTTGATAACTAATAGTAATACACTACTAACCAAACACTCAAGAACCACCTTCAGTTCTACATGTTGTTTTGAAATGGTCGTATTTATTTAACGTGCCAAGATAATTGAGCCAAACCTCACAGATGTGGTGACAATTAAGACGTCAGACGACGATGTGAAAGCAAAAACTCTTAACATTTTTTTAAGTAGTGTACTCTGGTTGTAATACATACATGATACCACAAAGAATCGTTGTCGGATTGTGGTAGTGATGATAACTAATAATAACACACTTGGTGTAATACATACATGATACCACGATCAATCGTTGTCGCATTGTGGTAATGATGATAACTAATAATGATGCACTGGGTGTAATACATACACGATACCACGAACAATCGTTGTCGGATTGTGGTAGTGATGATAACTAATAATAACACACTGGGTATAATACATACAGGATACCACAAACAATCGTTGTCGGATTGTGGTAGTGATGATAACTAATAATAACACACTGGGTATAATACATGCATGAACATACATACAACGAAGATTCCGTATCGGATCTTGATGATACTAATGATAACTAATAATAATACACTGGATGTAATACACACACACAATGTTATGAAGACTGCTGTCAGGTGTTCATGGCAAAGTAGTAATAACACAGACTGCTTGTTGAGTTCGTTCAGGGAAAGAGTAAGTCTCTCAATAAAGGAGTAGTGCACATTGAAAAAGCACATTGCCCAGATCTCACAGTCCTGCCATTTCCAACTCCGCCGAAGTTCCTCTGTCCGCAAGTACCTCTCCACCGATGCAACATCCAAACTGGTCACTTCACTCATGCTGTCCCGTCTTGACTACTGTAACTCTCTGCTGGCTGGTCTCCCTGCTTCATCCATTCTCCCGCTTCAGCGCATCCAGAACATTGCTGCTCGCCTTGTCCTTCGCTTGAAAAAGTCCGACCACATCTCCCGTGCACTCTGCTCTCTGCATTGGCTTCCACTCTCTCAAAGAATTAAATACAAGATCTGCACCCTCTGCTACAAGTGCATCCATAACTCCGCCCCATCCTACCTGTCTGATTTGTTGGAACTCTACACTCCGTCACGTTCCCTCCGGTCTTCATCCGATACCCTGATATTCAGAACTCCACGTACTAAACTTTCTTCTGTTGGCTCTCGAGCCTTCTCCTACGCTGGTCCAAAAGCCTGGAATTCTCTACCTCTTTCGCTCCGCCAGTCAACCTCCCTCGAAACCTTCAAAACAAATCTAAAAACCTACCTGTTTTCATCTCAAAGCACCGTCTAACCTGCCTCCGTCTTTCTCCATCTCCTTATTTAGTACCATACATGCAGTTTCCCTGGCCTTGAACCTTCACTTCTATCTGTCTCTTTACCTGTACTCTACCTTACATGTAGATTAAGCGCTATATAAATAATTATTATTATTATTATTGTAGTGCGATGTTTACTTGTTACAGAACTGAGTACAGGTAAGTTGGTGGGTGTTACATAGGTCATTTGGTGGGTGTTACAGTACTGAGTACAGGTCATTTGGTGGGTGTTACAGTACTGAGTACAGGTCATTTGGTGGGTGTTACAGTACTGAGTACAGGTCATTTGGTGGGTGTTACAGTACTGAGTACAGGTCATTTGGTGGATGTTACAGTACTGAGTACAGGTCATTTGGTGAGTGTTACAGTACTGAGTACAGGTCATTTGGTGGATGTTACAGTACTGAGTACAGGTCATTTGGTGAGTGTTACAGTACTGAGTACAGGTCATTTGGTGAGTGTTACAGTACTGAGTACAGGTCATTTGGTGAGTGTTACATTACTTGGTACAGGTCATTTGGTGGGTGTTACATAGGTCATTTGGTGTTTACTTGTTACAGAACTGAGTACAGGTCAGTTGGTGGGTGTTACAGTACTGAGTACAGGTCATTTGGTGGGTGTTACAGTACTGGGTACAGGTCATTTGGCGGGTGTTACAGTGCTTGGTACAGGTCATTTGGTGGGTGTTACAGTACTGAGTACAGGTCATTTGCTGGGTGTTACAGTATTGGGTGCAGGTCATTTGGTGGGTGTTACAGTACTGAGTACAGGTCATTTGGTGGGTGTTACAGTACTGGGTACAGGTCATTTGGCGGGTGTTACAGTACTTGGTACAGGTCATTTGGTGGGTGTTACAGTACTGGGTACAGGTCATTTGCTGGGTGTTACAGTACTGGGTACAGGTCATTTGGTGGGTGTTACAGTACTGGGTACAGGTCATTTGGTGGGTGTTACAGTGCTTGGTACAGGTCATTTGGTGAGTGTTACAGTACTGGGTACAGGTCATTTGGTGGGTGTTACAGTACTGGGTACAGGTCATTTGGTGGGTGTTACAGTACTGGGTACAGGTCATTTGGTGGGTGTTACAGTGCTTGGTACAGGTCATTTGGTGGGTGTTACAGATGTCTTTGCTTACGCTGCTTTACGTGTTGCACTGTCATCAGTTACTCAACCAATAAGTTATGTCTTGTCCTGTTTTCTGTTTTCCAGAGCTCAATGTGTGCATGTCCTATGTTCTTGCGGGTTTGTTGCGTTTTGCTTGTTCACCTTTCATATTTAACATTAGCTGTGTTAGTGATTGTTTAGTCCGTACCATATGACCCTTTGTTAGTCTTTTCTCTATGGTGACCGGGTGTCATATTTAACATTAGCTGTGTTAGTGATTTTTTTTGTCCGTACCATATGACTCGTTGTTAGTCTTTTCTCTGTGGTGGCTAGGTGTCAGTGTGTGTCTGTGTGTGAAGTCTTCTGTGAGTTTGTGTGTTTAGGACTTTCTCTTATTGATTGATGTTGTTGTTGTTGTCGGTCTTAATTTCATTAGCTTTTGAAGTCTGGTATGCAAGAACGTTGTGTCCTTTGTTTAATTTGTTCAAATATGTACAGAAAATAGTCGCGTGAGTCACGTGATCATCAGAGGCCTGTATGGAGATGAGGGCGAACAGAATAATCATTGCTAACAACACTAAATTGCGGTTCCTACGCAATTTTGTTTATGGTTAAAGACTGCAAGTGTATAAACACGTTGGCAGTGTCCAGTGAAGCTTCACAAACACAAGTTACAGCCTTGTCATATTGTTGTGATGCAAGTCAAACACAAGTTACAGCCTTGTCATATTGATGTGATGCAAGTCAAACACAAGTTACAGCCTTGTCATATTGTTGTGATGCAAGTCAAACACAAGTTACAGCCTTGTCATATTGATGTGATGCAAGTCAAACACAAGTTACAGCCTTGTCATATTGTTGTGATGCAAGTCAAAGCCAAACTTCGTTTCATTTCCTGTCCGCATAACTGCAAACAATAAATAACAAACTTTAAACATGTGTACATGTCCTGTTATGTTTATTTTTCAGATGGAATGGTAGCTGTGTATGTGCTCAGTGGTATTATAGTTGGCGTAACGGCTGTCGTCTGTCTATACAGCAGCATTAAACGGTAAGTGATGAGGAGATGTTTCCTACTGAATACTGGACACCATTGGGAGTGGATTTGTAGTCTCCTGCTTCTACCATAAACCTGAGTAGCGACATCCACTTCTTTAGTTCCCTCGGCTGTATTTGTTGATACCACATCTAGAGCTTTTCAAACAAACTCGTATTATGTAGCCATAAACTGTCTACCCATTTAGAATGGAAGTTTATGTCGGCCTCAGACTGCCTTCCCATTTAGAACGGAAGTGTATGTCGACCTCAAACTGCCTTCCCATTTAGAATGCAAGTTTATGTCGGCCTCAAACTGCCTTCCCATTTAGAATGGAAGCTTATATCGGCCTCCAACAGCCTTCCCATTTAGAATGGAAGCTTATATCGGCCTCCAACAGCCTTCCCATTTAGAATGCAAGTTTATGTCGGCCTCAAACTACCTTCCCATTTAGAATGGAAGCTTATATCGACCTCCAACAGCCTTCCCATTTAGAATGCAAGTTTATGTCGGCCTCAAACTACCTTCCCATTTAGAACGGAAGCTTATGTCGGCCTCAAACTGCCTTCCCATTTAGAATGCAAGTTTATGTCGGCCTCAAACTGCCTTCCCATTTAGAACGGAAGCTTATGTCGGCCTCAAACTGCCTTCCCATTTAGAACGGAAGCTTATGTCGGCCTCCAACAGCCTTCCCATTTAGAATGGAAGTGTATGTCGGCCTCCAACTGCCTTCCCATTTAGAATGAAAGCTTATGTCGGCCTCCAACTGCCTTCCCATTTAGATGGAAGCTTATGTCGGCCTCCAACAGCCTTCCCATTTAGAATGGAAGCTTATGTCGGCCTCCAACTGCCTTCCCATTTAAAATGGAAGCTTATGTCGGCCTCTAACTGCCTTCCCATTTAGAATGGAAGTGTATGTCGACCTCAAACTTTCTTCCCATTTAGAATGGAAGCTTATGTCGGCCTCAAACTGCCCTCCTCTTAGAATGGAAGTGTATGTCGACCTCAAACTGCCTTCCCATTTAGAATGGAAGTGTATGTCGGCCTCAAACTGCCTTCCCATTTAGAATGGAAGTGTATGTCGACCTCAAACTGCCTTCCCATTTAGAATGGAAGCTTATGTCGGCCTCAGACTGCCTTCCCATTTAGAATGGAAGTGTATGTCGACCTCAAACTGCCTTCCCATTTAGAATGGAAGTGTATGTCGACCTCAAACTGCCTTCCCATTTAGAATGGAAGTGTATGTCGACCTCAAACTGCCTTCCCATTTAGAATGGAAGTGTATGTCGACCTCAAACTGCCTTCCCATTTAGAATGGAAGTGTATGTCGACCTCGAACTGCCTTCCCATTTAGAATGGAAGTGTATGTCGACCTCAAACTGCCTTCCCATTTAGAATGGAAGTGTATGTCGACCTCATACTGTCTTCCCTTTAGAATGGAAGTTTTGATGCTTTGTAAAATGTAGCAACAATGTCGTGTTGTTCCGGGTAAAATTCAGCAGGTCATTTGGTGGGTGTTACAGTACTGAGTACAGGTCATTTGGTGGGTGTTACAGTACTGAGTACAGGTCATTTGATGGGTGTTACAGTACTGAGTACAGGTCATTTGGTGGGTGTTACAGTACTTGGTACAGGTCAATTGGTGGGTGTTACAGTACTGAGTACAGGTCATTTGCTGGGTGTTACAGTATTGGGTGCAGGTCATTTGGTGGGTGTTACAGTACTGGGTACAGGTCATTTGGTGGGTGTTACAGTACTGCGTGCAGGTCATTTGGTGGGTGTTACAGTACTGGGTACAGGTCATTTGGTGGGTGTTACAGTACTGCGTGCAGGTCATTTGGCGGGTGTTACAGTACTGCGTGCAGGTCATTTGGTGGATGTTACAACACTGAGTACAGGTCATTTGGTGGGTGTTACAGTACTGGGTACAGGTCATTTGGTGGGTGTTACAGTACTGGGTACAGGTCATTTGGTGGATGTTACAACACTGAGTACAGGTCATTTGGTGGGTGTTACAGTACTTGGTGAGGTCATTTGGTGGGTGTTACAGTACTTGGTACAGGTCATTTGGTGGGTGTTACAGTACTGGGTACAGATCATTTGGTGGGTGTTACAGTACTGGGTACAGATCATTTGGTGGGTGTTACAGTACTTGGTACAGGTCATTTGGTGGGTGTTACAGTACTGGGTACAGGTCATTTGGTGGGTGTTACAGTACTGAGTACAGGTCATTTGGTGGGTGTTACAGTACTGTTTACAGGTCATTTGGTGGGTGTTACAGTACTTGGTACAGGTCATTTGGTGGGTGTTACAGTACTGGGTACAGGTCATTTGGTGGGTGTTACAGTACTGGGTACAGGTCATTTGGTGAGTGTTACAGTACTGGGTACAGGTCATTTGGTGGGTGTTACAGATGTCTTTGCTTACGCTGCTTTACGTGTTGCACTGTCATCATTTACTTAACCAATAAGTTATGTCTTGTCATGTTTTCTGTTTTCCAGAGCTCGCTGTGTGCATGTCCTATGTTCATCCCGGTTTGTTGCGTTTTGCTTGTTCGCCTTTCTCATTTAACATTAGCTGTGTTAGTGATTGTTTAGTCCGTACCATATGACCCTTTGTTAGTCTTTTCTCTATGGTGACCGGGTGTCGGTTTGTTTGTGTGTGTATGTGCGTGCGTGTGTGTGTGTGTGTGTGTGTGTATGTGTGTGTGTGTGTGTGTGTGTGTGTGTGTGTGTGTGTGTGTGTGTGTGTGTGTGTATCTGCGCCCGCGTGTGTGTGAGAGGGGGCGGTGTGTGTGTGTGTGTGTGGGGGGGGGGGGGGGGTATCATTTCATGTCAACTCTTCTTTCCCATTCTTCTGTAAGTTAGTGTGTTTAACACTTTCTCTTATTGATTGATAGATGTTGTTGTTATTGTCGGTGTAAATTTAATTAGCTGTTGAAGTGTGGTATGCAAGAACGGATATTTATGTAGGCCTCTAAGTGCCTTCACATTTACAATAGAAGTTTTGATGCTTTGTAAAATGTAGCAACAATGTTGTGTTGTTCCGGGTAAAATTCAGCAGGTCATATGGTGGGTGTTACAATACTGTGTACAGGTCATTTGGTGGGTGTTACAGTATTGGGTACAGGTCATTTGGTGGGTGTTACAGTACTGGGTACAGGTCATTTGGTGGGTGTTACAGTACTTGGTACAGGTCATTTGGTGGGTGTTACAGTACTTGGTACAGGTCATTTGGTGGGTGTTACAGTACTGGGTACAGGTCATTTGGTGGGTGTTACAGTACTGGGTACAGGTCATTTGGTGGGTGTTACAATACTGTGTACAGGTCATTTGGTGGGTGCTAATAGATCATTTGGTGGGTGTTACAGTACTCGGTACAGGTCATTTGGTGGGTGTTACAGTACTGGGTACAGGTCATTTGGTGGGTGTTACAGTACTGGGTACAGGTCATTTGGTGGGTGTGACAGTACTGGGTACAGGTCATTTGGTGGGTGTTACAGATGTCTTTGCTTACGCTGCTTTACGTGTTGCACTGTCATCAGTTACTCAACCAATAAGTTATGTCTTGTCATGTTTTCTGTTTTCCAGAGCTCGCTGTGTGCATGTCCTATGTTCATCCCGGTTTGTTGCGTTTTGCTTGTTCGCCTTTCTCATTTAACATTAGCTGTGTTAGTGATTGTTTAGTCCGTACCATATGACCCTTTGTTAGTCTTTTCTCTATGGTGACCGGGTGTCGGTTTGTCTGTGTGTGTATGTGCGTGCGTGTGTGTGTGTGTGTGCGCGCGTGTGTGTGAGTGGGGGCGGTGTGTGTGTGTGTGTGTGTGGGGGGGGGGGGTATCATTTCATGTCAACTCTTCTTTCCCATTCTTCTGTAAGTTAGTGTGTTTAACACTTTCTCTTATTGATTGATAGATGTTGTTGTTATTGTCGGTCTAAATGTAATTAGCTATTGAAGTGTGGTATGCAAGAGCGGATAGTTAAGTAGGCCTCTAAGTGCCTTCACATTTACAATAGAAGTTTTGATGCTTTGTAAAATGTAGCAACAATGTTGTGTTGTTCCGGGTAAAATTCAGCAGGTCATATGGTGGGTGTTACAATACTGTGTACAGGTCATTTGGTGGGTGTTACAGTACTGGGTACAGGTCATTTGGTGGGTGTTACAGTACTGGGTACAGTCATTTGGTGGGTGTTACAGTACTGTGTACAGGTCATATGGTGGGTGTTACAATACTGTGTACAGGTCATTTGGTGGGTGTTACAGTACTGGGTACAGGTCATTTGGTGGGTGTTACAGTACTGGGTACAGGTCATTTGGTGGATGTTACAGTATTGAGTACAGGTCATTTGGTGGGTGTTACAGTACTGGGTACAGGTCATTTGGCGGGTGTTACAGATGTCTTTGCTTACCCTGCTTTACGTGTTGCACTGTCATCAGTTACTCAACCAATAAGTTATGTCTTGTCCTGTTTTCTGTTTTCCAGAGCTCAATGTGTGCATGTCCTATGTTCTTGCGGGTTTGTTGCGTTTTGCTTGTTCACCTTTCTCATTTAACATTAGCTGTGTTAGTGATTGTTTAGTCCGTACCATATGACCCTTTGTTAGTCTTTTCTTTGTGGTGACCGGGTGTGTGTGTGTGTGTGTGTGTGTGTGTGTGTGTGTGTGTGTGTGTGTGTGTGTGTGTGTGTGTGTATCTGCGCCCGCGTGTGTGTGAGAGGGGGCGGTGTGTGTGTGTGTGTGTGTGGGGGGGGGGGTATCATTTCATGTCAACTCTTCTTTCCCATTCTTCTGTAAGTTAGTGTGTTTAACACTTTCTCTTATTGATTGATAGATGTTGTTGTTATTGTCGGTGTAAATTTAATTAGCTGTTGAAGTGTGGTATGCAAGAACGGATAGTTATGTAGGCCTCTAAGTGCCTTCACATTTACAATAGAAGTTTTGATGCTTTGTAAAATGTAGCAACAATGTTGTGTTGTTCCGGGTAAAATTCAGCAGGTCATATGGTGGGTGTTACAATACTGTGTACAGGTCATTTGGTGGGTGTTACAATACTGTGTACAGGTTATTTGGTGGGTGTTACAGTACTTGGTACAGGTCATTTGGTGGGTGTTACAGTACTTGGTACAGGTCATTTGGTGGGTGTTACAGTACTGGGTACAGGTCATTTGGTGGGTGTTACAGTACTGGGTACAGGTCATTTGGTGGGTGTTACAGTACTGAGTACAGGTCATTTGGTGGGTGTTACAGTACTGGGTACAGGTCATTTGGTGGGTGTTACAGATGTCTTTGCTTACGCTGCTTTACGTGTTGCACTGTCATTAGTTACTCAACCAATAAGTTATGTCTTGTCATGTTTTCTGTTTTCCAGAGCTCGCTGTGTGCATGTCCTATGTTCATCCCGGTTTGTTGCGTTTTGCTTGTTCGCCTTTCTCATTTAACATTAGCTATGTTAGTGATTGTTTAGTCCGTACCATATGACCCTTTGCTAGTCTTTTCTCTATGGTGACCGGGTGTCGGTGTGTGTGTGTATGTGTGTGTGTGTGTGTGGGGGGGGGGGGGTGAGGGGGGGTATCATTCCATGTCAACTCTTCTTTCCCATTGAAGGCGCTTTTTCTTCTGTAAGTTTGTGTGTTTAGGACTTTCTTGTATTCATTCATTGATGTTGTTGTTGTCTGTCTTAATTTCATTAGCTGTTGAAGTCTGGTATGCAAGAACGTATTATCGTAGAATAGAACTGCTAACAACACTAACTTGTGGTTACTAGGCAAATAGTTTGTGCAATGTCCAGTGGAGCTTCGCAAAAACAAGTTAGAGCCTTGTGAATACTGTCGACACCCCCCCCCCCCCTTTCTCTTCCCATCCCATCTTATCCCCAGCCCCCATCGGACACACACCTACACCTTTCAGTAATACATTGTTATCTTGAGGAGTTTCTGCAATAGCGCTAAGGGTGTAGACTGTGACTGTGATCTGAAGGTAGCTACTTTCAAATGGTAGAAGCGTTTATCAGATCCATGGCGCTTATGCCTTACTGCCAACACGACGGTAGACATAATATTATCCTTCACATGTTTCTGTTGTCATCTTAGTGTCCTACAAGTATTCAAACAATTAAATCCATAATACTTTGACCTTGTTTTGTTGGACCACCTTCAGACGATCGACTAGACGAAGAGTGTTGGCGTCACAGTGGAAGATACCATACTCAGACCTTGTGAGACCTAACCTTACCTCTGATGGTATTAGTACCAGCTGGGTGAGAAACACTTTCTTACTCCTAGAGTTTGTTATTTTACCTCTCCCTCTCTCTCTCTCTCTCTCTCTCTCTCTCTCTCTCTCTCTGTGTGTGTGTGTGTGTGTGTGTGTGTGTGTGTGTGTGTGTGTGTGTGTGTGGTGTGTGTGTGTGTGTGTGAAAAAGTGAAAGTGTCTGTGTTCTCACTGGCATTTTGACAAGAGTTATTCAAACAATCGTTTTGAGTCGTGATATCTATGTTTGTGTGTATGTTCCTGTAGTTTCTAGCGTGTAAATCTGTCATTTCTGTGTTCATTGATTGTGTGTATGTTCCTGTAGTTTCTAGCGTATAAAAATTTCTGTGTTCATTGATTCATTCTCTCAGTGTTCTCTGGACGACATTGAACGTGGCCCATCAAGATGTGGATCTAACGACTCCATGACGATAACCGTTGAACAACGCCCCAACCTGTATTACTACAGCGGTCAGGTGGTCTACGCTAAGCCAATCAAGAAGCACTACGTGGCCCAATCGAAGCATCTGACGAAAGAAATAAACGACGTATGTAACTACTTATTATATTTATCTTGCTGAATAGATGGACACCATGTTTGTGTCCTTTTGCAGCGCATAATGATTTGAGGTTTTAAGCTTTCTGTTGTTTTATAGAATACATAATCCATTCTGGGGTTGTTGTTGATGATGATGATGATGTTGTCATCCGTTCCAGCTGACGAGAGAAATAAATAAGGTATGAATCTCGTTATTATCTGTTTGTGGTACATGCTACTTTCTTGGTTTGGTCGTCAAGTTTACGTTGTCGGATAGATGGACGCCATATTCTGTCCATTCGTCGCGAAAAATAATTTGATGATGTACACGCTCGTAGTTGTTATGTTATAGAATACGTTTTAGATGAAGGTTTCACTGTTGTTGTTGTCGTTGTTGTTGTTGTTGTCGTTGTTATGGTTCTTTCTACGGTTGATTGTTTCTTTCTTTGTCTACAAGGTTTTTAAGTTGTTTCTCTTTAGAGGATGGGGCAGATTTCGCTGCGCGTAGCAGTAAGTTTCAGTGATACAAAACAAGACTGTAACGATTCCGCGCGTAGCAGTAAGTTTCAGTGATACAAAACAAGACTGTGACGATTCTCCAGACAATACACACTTTCACCAAAGATCTGATTCCAAGGTCTTTGCTTTCACGCACAGACTGTGACGTTTCTCCGGACAATACATACTTTCACCAAAGAACTTGGAAACATATCTGATTCCAAGGTCTTTGCTTTCACGCACACTGTGACGTATCTGCGTCATAGACACCTTGCGTGCACACTCTGATGCTGTCTTTTTGGCGGGAGTTGTGCGACGTGTGTGTGTGTGTGTGTGTGTGTGTGTGTGTGTGTGTGTGTGTGTGTGTGTGTGTGTGTGTGTGTCCTAAACCACCTCGTGGGAGGGCTTTTTACTTTGAGATGAAATGGGCAGTCAAATATTCTCCAGACATACCTTTCACGATTTTTCACTTTCCGAATTTTTAGAAGAGTTATCGCCCTTGTAAAGAAATTGGTCATGTTACGAAGTTCATCCAATTATACTGACGGTATTCGTAGCATAGCTCTGTAGCTCTAACAGATTTTGTGTAAAAATGATATTGCCGAGGTAGGGGTGGTTTGCATATACGGCCAAATGTCAATGAAAAGACTCATTCAAATTATTCATCATCCCGGCATTTTTGTCACGTTTGACAACTGCACATATTACAGGAACTACTGCACTATTATAGCTTTAGTATTAAGAATAACAGAGCTTTTAGATAAACATATTTTTTCTAGTTTCTGCGAGAAGCACGGTTCAAAAGATTTCCAATTTTGCAGTTTCGTGAGCACAATTCAAGGGATTCAAGTCCACGTTTCACCAGCCCTCTAGATCTTCCAGATTTTATATAAAAATTTATTCGGTCAGGGAAGTCACAAAAGTAACAGGGAAATCACAAGACATGAACAAGTATCCGCTGCCAGACGAGTAGCGTGAGGCTGACGTCAAATATTTAGTTCCAGACAAAATCTGCAAATATCGTCACTACCTCCGACATTTCACCAGCCCTCTGGATCTTCCAGATTTCTTGCAAAAAAAAAAAAAAAAAAAATTCAGCCGGGGAAGTCACAACACCAACAGAGAAATCACAAGACACGAACGTCAGACGACCTGCGTGAGGCTGACGTCAAATGTTTAATTCACGGAATTGACGCCATCTCTCTCTCTCTCTCTCTCTCTCTCTCTCTCTCTCGCACAATTTGGGAGAAACAACTTTATGGGATGGGGCCATTCCTCCTTGTTTATATATGATTATCATCCATAGCGGCCTCTTTTCCTTTGATCTCTCCTGTGGAATAAGTGTCCGTTTTGTACTTTTACTGGATAAATCATGTGACACAGAGCACGACAACACATGACAATCAGGCATGGTTCCCTGCCAGATGGTTCTTTCTTTCAGACAGAAAGAACAGAGGTACAGCCCTTGGGGCAAAAAAAAAAAAAAAAACACCCCAAAAATATCGTCATCGATGAGCAAGTACATATATTACTACTCTTCGGGGAGAACTCGATCCCTATGTCAACACCATCGACGACGAAACATTTTGACTCGGCATATCGGTGTTTCCAACTTCATAAACTCGTTGTACAAGTACAAAACAACAGTAGCCTGTACCTAGCAAGCAATCCTTACTCAAATTTCGGACAGGGTTTTTACCAACACTTACCAAAAGCCGTTCTCAAAATGTTCAATCGAAGCTGGCGTCTCACCGACATGTAGGCCTATGCTGTTTACTGATTTGGCTGACCGTGGCAAGCCGGATGCAAATACCGCTGCTCAAGTTCAAGACGGCAGCAGACTTGCCCCAATAAACACTGCGCTCTCAAATCAAAAGCAGTTTCAATGCTAGGAAACCCCAAATCTGTGAGATAAAGCCGAATAGAATCGACTGAATCGCTCAGTCGTCTGCTGTCAGCGCAAGTGGCAGCGGAGTCGTTGTCTAGATATATCTCCGATTGAACAGAAGCTTCTTGACTCGCTTGAATCGTGCATGCAGTTATAAAATGTAGCTGTTGGTGGAAGGACACTTTAATCGGTGTACATGTACTACAAATGTTAGAATAAACACTCACAAAACTTCATATTTCGTGAAGAATCGCGACAGGAAGACTCCCGTTCGTGCAAAGCGTGAACAGACTGAGCTGTGCTTGATCTGTTTCGCATTCACCTCGCAAATTTACATTTCCTTGAAAGCGTTAGCATGTTTGTTTGTGTCTTTAGTCGAAGTTTAGAACTCGTGGTTTTGTTTACATTTGTGTTCATGAGTGAACTGACACCGTCTTGCCAGCATTAAAAGCGCACTTTATTCTGTCGGCGTCGTGCTCTGCCGACGCACAAACTCGTTCGTCTGCAATGTGCAGCCGCTGTCGATTGTCAGTTTTTTCTAGGATAAACGTTCAAAATATACCATAAATTGGCCCAAAAAAAAAGGATGATAAAGCATTTACACCCCATCAAGCTGTGGTATACCGACTCGTAGTTTGATCCAAGACGCAATCAACACTTCGCTAAAGCTCAGGCTTCATTTGCGTCTTGAATCAAAATACTCGTCGGTATAGCACAGCTTGATGGGGAATAAATGAACAGCTAATTATGTTGGGACACTAGCGTGTGGCGTGTAGATCTAACTGTGTTAGACAATGAAAAGGCCGCTGCATGATCCTCACTCCTCGCTCCCTACAATCACCACTGTTTGGCGTTTTGTATTATGTGTTCTCACTCTGCTAGATTCGACAACTGGAGCACCGCAACATCAACCAGTTGTTGGGGGCGTGTGTGGAAGTCAACAGAATATTACTCATCACTTCTTACAACAGTCGGGGCTCACTCTTCGACTTTCTCCACCCAGATATTGATCATCGGCCAAAACTTGACGTCACATTCATTACGTCATTCGCCAGTGATATTGTGAAGGTGATTATAATACTGTAACTTAGATCATTGACGTTCCACCGCCTACTACCATCCACAGACGTAAAGAGATAGACGCACCGCCGCACGCTGCCACCGCTGCTTGCGAGTGTCGCTATCGCGGCCATCTTACTAATACTAGAACTCAGAGGCTCTGTGTATAGGACGCCTCGTTCGAAATACAAAGTTCTTTAGAAAGACGTCATCAGAAATGTGACGTAAGATAAAGCGGACCAATGCTATGCGCGCTATGTAAACAGCTGATAGCGTCTGGCCAATGCTATGCGCGCTATGTAAACAGCTGGCACTTCCAGGTACTAGCAACATGGCGCGCGGCGGCGTCACTTTTCCGGCACCGCGGTGCGTCTATCTCTACACGTCTGTGCTACCATCTCAGCTGTTTTGGCTGCACATTGTGTGAACAACTAGCGATGATATTGTTGTCTAATTGTGGAGTTGTTTGTTGCAAGCGTTAGCAAGTATACACTCTCAATCTAACCAGGAAACGTATACATGGCAATTTGAAACTGACTTCTGTTTTCCCTTAGTGTTTAGTTGGTTTGATTTTCCCACTATACCCACCGTGACTCTGTGTGTGTGTGTGCGTGTGTGTGTGTGTGTGTGTGCGTGTGCGTGTGCGTGTGTGTGTGTGTGTGTGTGTGTGCAGGGCATGAAATACCTGCATGGGAGTCAAGTGCAGTACCACGGACGACTGACGTCGAAGAATGTGTTTATAGACAGTCACTATACGTGTAAGGTTGGAGACTTCCACATGGATTACTTCAGGGAAGGAGAGAAGGATGACGAACACTCTGACGACTTTCTCAGGCGTACGTCACGTGGTCTGATCTAGTAGAAGTAGTGGTAGTAGCATGTAGTAGTGGTAGTGGTGGTAGCAGTTTTACTTAGTAAGAAATAGAAGCAGTATGGACGGTAGTTAGGCTTATGTTCAAATACAGGCCAAGGTAAAAGGGAGAAACAGGGAGCACCCAGACTAGACCCTCACAACGTTCTGACAGGTCTGCACGTCTTCTGTTTGAGAACAACCAGCGTCTGCCGGATACGTTGTGTAGGAATCCCTCCGGTGCTTTTAACCCGAACTATATAGGAAAACCACATTTACATCCTATTGAAGGAACCCGCCCCCATAAACTCACTGGCGTAGACTCGAGAAAACACGCTGTCTTGGAAGCCGATTGATATGAGGATGAGGAAAGGAGCCTTATCTGCAACCACACTCACTCTATCGTACTGCTAAACGCCTGTGGCAAACAGAAAACGCAGTAAATCGATGAAATTCCTGCTTTCACTGTCTCCAAAAAGACACAGTCGAAAAACAATGGCCAGATATCCCCCAAAGCCAGTAAATGGCAATGATGGCATCTGCCGGGTGCCGGCTAACTACGTCAAGATCAAGATATAACAAGATGGCCAGCAGCCCAATATGTTGTTTCCATTCAATGACATGCTGTAGTCACAGTCGTAGTCGTTGTGTCATGTATGCAGCCCGCGCGCACACGCCGGAACGCAAGCTCTCTGACATCAAGCATGCTGACATAAAGAAAGTACTGAAAACCCTTATCGTGCCTCTATGCACTTGCAAAAACCCAAACACATGAGGTCGTGTGAGCTCGCCTAGCTGGTTGACGTCACAATTTTTTGGCGTATGCGAGGTTCTACATGGGTGAATGAATTCTTGTAATAAAGTCGTTCCCCTTTGACAGAGTTACTTCCCGCAGACCTGACTGACAGACGATTGCTTACTGGTATCGGAGAAGAGACCCTCTCTCTCTCTCTCTCGCCTTAGACGCGCGCTTGCGCGCGCACGCACGCACCCCCCCCCCCCCCCCCTACACACACACACACATTATGCAAAGACCTTGGAATCAGAAAGACGCGTCACTCCTGCCCTCGTAAGAGAGACATATAGCGGGACAACGCGAAGAGTTGTCTGCCCGCATTAGCGCGCATCCTAGATCTGGCCCCTATAGTGACAGCATGGCGGAAAGTGGAAAGCGATCACAAAAGCCGGGCATGCAATTGTGTTCAGCGCCGAATTGTTCAAATAACAGACAAATATAAACGGGGAAATACTTCTTTTGGTATTCCTGTTGAAAAACAAACATTTTTTTTCCGCTTTCTTGTCAAAAAAAAAAAAAAAGACCTCAAGTGGTACGTGTGCATGCAGTGTAAACAAACAGTAAACACACGCGGCTGACGCAGATACAGCGTAATTTTTTTTTCCCTGACAACTTTACAAATCACGGTGACTTAAATTGTGCTAGCGTCTACCTGCATCTAAATTCAGAACACACACACACACACACACACACACACACAGAGTTGTCACTCATACGGCGGCAGGTACGTTCATCGGCACTTGTTCCAGTTCACATACTGTTGGGGGGAAATCTGTAGGTATGTACAGAACTCTTTTCTTAAAAATCAAGAGGTTTGCATGCAGTGTAAACAAACAGCAGTAAACACACGTGGCAGGCGCAGACATCAGGTTTTGGTGTTGTTTTTGTTGTTTTGTTGGCGGCGGTGTTTTTTTTTTAAACTTTACAAATAACGTTGACTTGAACTGTGCTAGCGGCACGTTGCACTGATACACACACACACACACACACACACACACACACAGAACAAAATCATCCGGCTGAACTTCATTCTAACCATTGTAAAACCATATCACAATATAGAATCTGCTGGATCGTCGGTCGCAGATATGATTAATGCTGAGTTAGCAGGAAGTATTCAGCAGATGCGTCCATCTTTGGATCTCTCGCACATTCGATCTTTCTGTGTTCCGTACTAGTTTTACTTGAACACATCGAACGAAATGCACTGCGTAGCCTACGTACAGCAGTGAAAGCCAAACTAGATCTTTCGTTCGTCCTCCGGAACTTTGAGAGTACTGTCTTATGTTTTCCATAGGCCTAAAACACATGCGAAATATATGGGGGGAGACCACCTGTCAGTCGCTGACATCTTCGTTTTTGCCGTTTATTTTGTTAAAATGTTTTACGGCGGCTAGTGTAGGGTTGGGTCAAACAAACAGACTTTTTACAAGCATGCGGATTCTATACTAAATTTACGCCAGTCACACGTCGTGGATGCGGCGATTTTGGTTTTCACGTGTGATGCTATGTGTTATGTTTGGGAGAAAACATAATCTTGGCTCCAACTTCGATACCGATCTTGGCTCCAACTTCGATATCGTAGGCATACCTACCTCTATTTTTCAAGGGGGAAATCTACAGAAAGGTTTTCCCGTTCCTGGTGTTCGCTTCTGACAGCAATTCGGCGCTGCACACCATTGCACGCGTGGTTTCTGGCTTTCTGCCATACTGCCATTACTGCGTAGATCTGCGGGATGCGCGCTAATGCGCGCAGACAACTCTTACGCGTTGTCCCTCAAAGGGAGGTAAGTGAACTATCTTTATGTTTCCAAGATCTTTGCATTATGCTTCTGAGTGTGAGTCAGTGGCAAAAACGAAACCCACTGAAATTCCCGCTTTCCACATGTCAAGTTGTAGAGATCGCGAAAAGATACTGCATTTCGATGCAAAATAATTTCTAGACCATCCCAGAACATGCTGTCGCAGTAACGTCAGTAGATTACGTCACCTTGGAAAGATATCGAACCTTCCAGTAAGTTGAGAAATGTTCTAGATCTGACCTGTTCAGTACGTAAGCAGCCCTGCACAGCGTTCTGGGTTCTTCTTCTTTCATGAATTTGTTCTCCGTGCATATTCTGTTCATAAAGTATTGGAGTTGTATCCCGTGTCTTCTCTGCGATTGCACGAAGATGGCGACATAGTAGAAGTAAAATACACCACGTCTCCAAACAGAGGAATTCGGAAAGAAAGTGGCGAGACACCCCCAAGAAAAAACAGCATCACGTCAATCAAACATGACGCACTTACTTTACGTCAGTGCGCGTGCGTCTCTTCTTCGATGTTTGTGAGGCGTGTGGCTTGTAGAGGAAATGTGCTGTGAGTACAAATTTTCGGGTCAACTGACGATAACGGCTGCAGTGAATTTTTCTAATTTTTTTTGTATATTTTTTATGGCACCCCAGGCTCATTATCTATGTATAGTAGGAGCGATTTTGAGATCTAAAGTGTGTTCACCAGCACTTTCATCAGGTACGGCTTACGCCAAAAGTATAAAAGCGACAACCTCCAAAATTCACTTAGTTGAGAGTCCGTATTCATGCTATCTATGTCCAAAAAATGGAGTGGTTTAGGTAAATATTTCGCCTTTAAACGCCAGAAAGCCACTTTTTCTGAAAAGGGCAATAACTCGCAAATCATGTGTGCAATCGTACCTGGATCGGGCCTTCTATTCA
>JACVVK020000316.1:617500-650000 GCA_018292915.2 Batillaria attramentaria | reverse complement strand
ACAGAAAACAGTGACCGTGTCACAGGACAAAGACAGTAAGACAGAAAACAGTGACCGTGTCACAGGACAAAGACAGTAGGACAGAAAACAGTGACCGTGTCACAGGACAAAGACAGTAAGACAGAAAACAGTGACCGTGTTTCAGGACAAAGACAGTAAGACAGAAAACAGTGACCGTGTTACAGGACAAAGACAGTAAGACAGAAAACTGTGACCGTGTTACAGGACAAAGACAGTAACACAGAAAACAGTGACCGTGTTTCAGGACAAAGACAGTAACACAGAAAACAGTGACCGTGTTTCAGGACAAAGACAGTAACACAGAAAACAGTGACCGTGTCACAGGACAAAGACAGTAGGACAGAAAACAGTGACCGTGTTTCAGGACAAAGACAGTAGGACAGAAAACAGTGTCCGTGTTGCAGAAAAAAGACAATAGGACTGAAAACAGTGTTCGTGTTACAGGAACAACATTGTGGAGAACTTGATCCACATGCTGACAAAAGCCAACGAGAACCTGGAGAAACGAGTGGAGAAGAAAACTCACGAGCTGAAGGCAGAACGTGACAAGATGAAGGATCTACTGCACGAGATGTTACCCAAGTGAGAACCAATAGGATTCTGAGTTCTCTCTTTGAGACATTGGATTGGTTTTTTGTTGTGCCCCTGGTAATGAACAAGGCTACAGTTTGCTTGATGGTATGGTGGGTTGCTTGGTGGTATGGTGGGTTGCTTGGTGGTATGGTGGGTTGCTTGGTGGTATGGTGGGTTGCTTGGTGGTATGGTGGGTTGCTTGGTGGTATGGTGGGTTGCTTGGTGGCATGGTGGGTTGCTTGGTGGTATGGTGGGTTGCTTGGTGGCATGGTGGGTTGCTTGGTGGTATGGTGGGTTGCTTGGTGGTATGGTGGGTTACTTGGTGGTATGGTGGGTTGCTTGGTGGCATGGTGGGTTGCTTGGTGGTATGGTGGGTTGCTTGGTGTTGTGGTGGGTTGCTTGGTGGTATGGTGGGTTGCTTGGTGGTATGGTGGGTTGCTTGGTGGTATGGTGGGTTGCTTGGTGGTATGGTGGGTTGCTTGGTGGTATGGTGGGTTGCTTGGTGGCATGGTGGGTTGCTTGGTGATATGGTGGGTTGCTTGGTGTTGTGGTGGGTTGCTTGGTGGTATGGTGGGTTGCTTGGTGGTATGGTGGGTTGCTTGGTGGTATGGTGGGTTACTTGGTGGTATGGTGGGTTGCTTGGTGGCATGGTGGGTTGCTTGGTGGCATGGTGGGTTGCTTGGTGGTATGGTGGGTTGCTTGGTGGCATGGTGGGTTGCTTGGTGGTATGGTGGGTTACTTGGTGGTATGGTGGGTTGCTTGGTGGTATGGTGGGTTGCTTGGTGGCATGGTGGGTTGCTTGGTGGTATGGTGGGTTGCTTGGTGGCATGGTGGGTTGCTTGGTGGTATGGTGGGTTACTTGGTGGTATGGTGGGTTACTTGGTGGTATGGTGGGTTGCTTGGTGGTATGGTGGGTTGCTTGGTGGTATGGTGGGTTGCTTGGTGGTATGGTGGGTTTTTGATAGGTGAGCTGGATTCTTCCTTATTGCTCTCGCTCTGTGGTCTTTGGTCCGTTGTAATTAGTTAATTTAATTCCTGAACACTTCTGTCTGTGTGTTGTAATTGTTGTGAAAGACTGTGTGTCTGTCGGCAGATCAGTAGCGGAACAGTTGGTCAGACTTCAGTCTTTAGTCAGAGTGCTGTTGTTGTTGTTATTGTTGTTATATATATTAAAGACTATGTTGTATTGGCAGGACAGTAGCGGAACAGTTGGTCAGTCTGGGGGGTAACACGCGACCTCCCCCGGAGAGCTTTGATTGCGTCACCATTTTGTTTGCGGACGTTGTGGGATTCACTAACCTGTCCAACAAACTACAGCCAGAGGAGGTACGTACTTGATCAACTCCACAGTCCATACAATCAACTCCACAGTCCATACAATCAACTCCACAGTCCATACAATCAAATCAACTCCACAGTCCATACAATCAAATCAACTCCATTAAGCGATGACCCGTGACGACCCAGACACATGCCTGGCATAAGACGTTTACGTAGCTCAGCCAGCTTTCTCGTAGACCCTTTTTGTAGAACAGTATAATTGTACCTATCTCCCTGTCTTTAACAGTCACAATCCGCAGTATTTCATTTTGTACCGCAGCCTACACTGTATTGAGATTATCAAGAGCAAGATGTTGTCATAATCATGTTGTCATTGTTTCAGGTGTTCGACTTGCTCAACCGTGTGTACCAACACTTCGACGCCATCACTAGGGCGCATCACGTCTACAAGGTCAGTGTGAAACAAACTTTACACGTTACCGTTTAGTGGCCATTCATTCCTGTGTCGGTATAGCTTTGTGACATTCATTCCTGTGTTGTTATAGCTTTGTAACATTTATTCCTGTGTTGTTAGCTTTGTGACATTCATTCCTGTGTTGTTAGCTTTGTGACATTCATTCCTGTGTTGTTAGCTTTGTGACATTCATTCCTGTGTTGTTAGCTTTGTGACATTCATTCCTGTGTTGTTAGCTTTGTAACATTTATTCCTGTGTTGTTATAGCTTTGTAACATTTATTCCTGTGTTGTTATAGCTTTGTAACATTTATTCCTGTGTTGTTATAGCTTTGTAACATTCATTCCTGTGTTGTTAGCTTTGTGACATTCATTCCTGTGTTGTTAGCTTTGTGACATTCATTCCTGTGTTGTTAGCTTTGTGACATTCATTCCTGTGTTGTTAGCTTTGTGACATTCATTCCTGTGTTGTTAGCTTTGTAACATTTATTCCTGTGTTGTTATAGCTTTGTAACATTTATTCCTGTGTTGTTATAGCTTTGTAACATTTATTCCTGTGTTGTTAGCTTTGTGACATTCATACCTGTGTTGTTAGCTTTGTGACATTCATTCCTGTGTTGTTAGCTTTGTGACATTCATTCCTGTGTTGTTAGCTTTGTGACATTCATTCCTGTGTTGTTAGCTTTGTAACATTTATTCCTGTGTTGTTAGCTTTGTAACATTTATTCCTGTGTTGTTATAGCTTTGTAACATTTATTCCTGTGTTGTTATAGCTTTGTAACATTTATTCCTGTGTTGTTATAGCTTTGTAACATTTATTCCTGTGTTGTTATAGCTTTGTAACATTTATTCCTGTGTTGTTATAGCTTTGTAACATTCATTCCTGTGTTGTTAGCTTTGTGACATTCATTCCTGTGTTGTTAGCTTTGTGACATTCATTCCTGTGTTGTTAGCTTTGTAACATTCATTCCTGTGTTGTTAGCTTTGTAACATTTATTCCTGTGTTGTTATAGCTTTGTAACATTTATTCCTGTGTTGTTATAGCTTTGTAACATTTATTCCTGTGTTGTTATAGCTTTGTAACATTCATTCCTGTGTTGTTAGCTTTGTGACATTCATTCCTGTGTTGTTAGCTTTGTGACATTCATTCCTGTGTTGTTAGCTTTGTGACATTCATTCCTGTGTTGTTAGCTTTGTAACATTTATTCCTGTGTTGTTATAGCTTTGTAACATTTATTCCTGTGTTGTTATAGCTTTGTAACATTTATTCCTGTGTTGTTAGCTTTGTGACATTCATACCTGTGTTGTTAGCTTTGTGACATTCATTCCTGTGTTGTTAGCTTTGTGACATTCATTCCTGTGTTGTTAGCTTTGTGACATTCATTCCTGTGTTGTTAGCTTTGTAACATTTATTCCTGTGTTGTTAGCTTTGTAACATTTATTCCTGTGTTGTTATAGCTTTGTAACATTTATTCCTGTGTTGTTATAGCTTTGTAACATTTATTCCTGTGTTGTTATAGCTTTGTAACATTTATTCCTGTGTTGTTATAGCTTTGTAACATTTATTCCTGTGTTGTTATAGCTTTGTAACATTCATTCCTGTGTTGTTAGCTTTGTGACATTCATTCCTGTGTTGTTAGCTTTGTGACATTCATTCCTGTGTTGTTAGCTTTGTAACATTCATTCCTGTGTTGTTAGCTTTGTAACATTTATTCCTGTGTTGTTATAGCTTTGTAACATTTATTCCTGTGTTGTTATAGCTTTGTAACATTTATTCCTGTGTTGTTATAGCTTTGTAACATTCATTCCTGTGTTGTTAGCTTTGTGACATTCATTCCTGTGTTGTTAGCTTTGTGACATTCATTCCTGTGTTGTTAGCTTTGTGACATTCATTCCTGTGTTGTTAGCTTTGTAACATTTATTCCTGTGTTGTTATAGCTTTGTAACATTTATTCCTGTGTTGTTATAGCTTTGTAACATTTATTCCTGTGTTGTTATAGCTTTGTAACATTTATTCCTGTGTTGTTATAGCTTTGTAACATTTATTCCTGTGTTGTTAGCTTTGTGACATTCATACCTGTGTTGTTAGCTTTGTGACATTCATTCCTGTGTTGTTAGCTTTGTGACATTCATTCCTGTGTTGTTAGCTTTGTGACATTCATTCCTGTGTTGTTAGCTTTGTAACATTTATTCCTGTGTTGTTAGCTTTGTAACATTTATTCCTGTGTTGTTATAGCTTTGTAACATTTATTCCTGTGTTGTTATAGCTTTGTAACATTTATTCCTGTGTTGTTATAGCTTTGTAACATTTATTCCTGTGTTGTTATAGCTTTGTGACATTCATACCTGTGTTGTTAGCTTTGTGACATTCATTCCTGTGTTGTTAGCTTTGTGACATTCATTCCTGTGTGAGGGTTTTCATTATCTCACTGACCCTCCTGCAATGCAAAGCCTCAATCATCAGACGCCTGCACTGTAGAGGGAGCTAGAGGTCGACAGTGGACAGTAAAACTAGTGAAAGGACGTCACGTGACACGGCCCGTGCTTGGAGACTTCTGAGACAAAGTTGTTAGGAAAGCGGGAGGGGTGGTGGGAAAGAGACAGGAAGACTTTAACTCCTTCTTCACCAGAAGGGTCTCTGACAAATTGGCTGGCATACTTGAGGATGAGATTCACCCGTTGTATAATCAGCTCGAGGCTAGCAGGATGCACAGTGGCAGGCTTAGAATACCTCCCATAAAAACTAAAAGATACAGAAAATCATATCTGCCAAGAGCCATTCGTGCCTTTAACAGCAAATTTGATAGATGCGACTACTAAGTGTGTGTGTGTGTGTGTGTGTGTGTGTGTGTGTGTGTGTGTGTGTGTGTGTGTGTGTGGTTTCCCCATGGGGGGATCAATACGGTTATCTTATCTTATCTTATCTTATCTTATCATTAGCGCATAGGGTGCATATGGGCCTTCCGAACGCAGAGAACAGACCTGACTGGTTGGTGGTGATGGTAGTGGCTGTTGTTGTTGTTGTTGTTAACTACTCCCGCTAGCCACCACTTGCTATGTAGAAACTTTTAATCCCAGAAAACGCTACCTCTATCTCGGACTATTTTCTGACATATCATTCCGCCAGGTGGAGACAGTGGGTGATGCGTACATGGTTGCCAGTGGTCTTCCAGACAGACACGAAAACCACGCGGAGGAGATCGCCACATTGTCTCTAGACATCCTCAGTCAACTCAGACCCTCCGTGTTCCAGCTGCCACAACTCAAACAAGGACAACCGCTACAGCTTAGGATCGGTATACACAGTGGTAAGTTAGGGTCGGTATTCACAGTGGTAAGTTAGGATCGGTATACACAGCGGTAAGTTAGGGTCGGTATGCACAGTGGTCAGTTAGGATCGGTATACACAGTGGTAGCCTAAGTTATGGTCGGTATGCACAGTGGTAAGTTTGGGTCGGTATACACAGTGGTAAGTTAGGGTCGGTATACACAGTAATAAGTTAGGGTCGGTATTGACAGTGGTAAGTTAGGGTCGGTATGCACAGTGGTAAGTTAGGGTCGGTGTAGACAGTGGCAAGTTAGGGTCGGTATAGACAGTGGCAAGTTAGGGTCGGTATACACAGTGGTAAGTTAGGGTCGGTGTAGACAGTGGCAAGTTAGGGTCGGTGTAGACAGTGGCAAGTTAGGGTCGGTATGCACAGTGGTAAGTTAGGGTCGGTGTAGACAGTGGCAAGTTAGGGTCGGTATAGACAGTGGCAAGTTAGGGTCGGTATAGAAAGTGGCAAGTTAGGGTCGGTGTACACAGTGGTAAGTTACTAGAGTTCATTGACGTCAGTCAGTCACTCTCTTCATATCACATTTGCTGTTCAAGGTGTGGGCGCGCAGCGAAATCTGCCCAATCCCATAAAGAGAAACAACATTTTTTTTAGAAAAGAATACCACGACGACAGTAAAAGCATGATATCATGACGACAGCAACAGTGTGATATCATTTGCAGGACATGTGCAAAATGTGCCGTCGTTGCTAAGATACAAGGCAAATTGTGTTGACGGATCAGTGATTCATGTAGCACGCGGCTATAATTATTGCACCGAACTCAGGCAACACATTCCTGTCACGTGACACCCGACGAAAATATTTGTATATATGTATAAAGGTAAACAGCGAAAATATTTGTATGTACATATAAAGGTAAACTGCGAAAAAGTGCTTCTAGTGCTTGGCCGTTACAACAAACGCTCCACTCTTACTGGTACCGACCGTTTTTTTGAACACTGGAAAAATTTCTAGAATTACCTCCCTTGTTTTTGGGGGTTTTTTTCTGCACTTTGTCACTGTTATCAAATACCTATTGGATGGTACATAGTATCGTGTCTTTCTGATCGGTGGCCAACTTCACCAGATTCAATATCACGTGAACCTTGTGGTCTGTGACAGGGCCAGTAGTGGCGGGCATTGTGGGATTGAAAATGCCTCATTACTGTGTGTGTGGGGATACAGTCAATACTGCCTCCAGGCTAGAGAGTTCCTGTATGGGTAGGTAACACTCTCTCTCTCTCTCTCTTTCTCTCTCACACACACACACACACACACACACACACACACACACACACACACACACACACACACTTTAATATTGTTTAATTACAGCGTACGGCCGGACAAAATGATACTATAGTGACAAATGGTGATAATGATGGTTGTGGTGCTGATGAAAACAATGATGAATACCACGACGACAACAAAGATGATGATGATGATGATCTTTTAGCTCTTAGAATCCATGTCAGTGGCAGCACGGCGGAACTCCTGAAGAGATCTGGTGGCTACAAGCTTGAGAAGCGTGGTGAAGTGGAGATGAAAGTGAGTAGTATTCACAATTGACAGTTATAGTAGAGCGGAAAACGCAATCGGTGGAGTGATACGTGATCCGTCAAGTGACTAACAAAGGATGGAGGGTTCCGAAGAAATTAGAAGTACGTAGTGTTTATAAATCTGAGTATAAGAAATGTGGTCAGGCTGGACAAAATATGTGAGAAAAGGATTTTTGGAGAGTTGAGCGGTCGGGAACCAGTCACAAATTGCCTCCCTTACTGGAGCTCTTGATGGAAAGAACGTATCGCTGGTCGCAGATTTTGTAAATAAATCCACCCAAACTGAGTATTTTTCAGATTTGTAGCAACTTCACGCGTTTTTGGAATAAAAAGTTTCTTAGTAAATACTCAGAAGTAAATATATTGAACAATTAATGGTCAAAGACGATCGGATTTACATGTTGACATTAGAAACAAGATGGCGGCTATACGGTGGGCTCCGCAATCCATGGGGGTTTCAACTTTGTAAAAACGTGGTGAATCCACGCGAATTCCAAACCAGTTTTACTCCAGTAGGTCTAACGGTAATAAAACGATCGGATTACTATACAATACTCATTATTATTATTATTATAAAACCACTTGGCTTTATTATTTTTCCCCTGAAAAAAGCGTATATCTCAGGTTTGACTTACTGCTGTGGGGCACGACGCGTCCATGTATGATACTCATACTGAAAGAACGCCACAAACTGAGCCGACTGTCCCGAATCAATTTTACTCTCAATTAGCGTGCACTCCATCGTTAGGTTTCTTGAGTTCCTTTCCTCACGGGAAGGTAGGAAAGGGGAGGACAGCGCACACGGCAGATACTATATTCCCAACCAGATGTTGGAAATAAAATGACTTCTTTCTTTTTTCTATTTCATCGAGTGGTCAAGTTACGGTGTTGCAACCCAACCAGTCAGTTTTATTTCATGAAAAGTACACCAGTCGTTGTCAGTCACCTAGATCACTAAAAGTATGCTCTGACTTGACGATTTTTTTTTTTTTTCACTGAATATCATCTCACTGCTTGATTGATTGACCGAGTGTGTGTGTGTGTGTGGGGGGGGGGGGGGAGGAGCATGTGGGCATTTGTACACCACCACCACCACGTTTTCTGTAAAGTATATTATTTTATTTGTTTCTTTTCTACCATCCCTCCCAGATCCTGAACATAAACACTTGATATAAAGTTGGTATGAAGTTGAGGCAGGCATCATGGACAATGAAGCATTGATTTTGGACTTTGTTTTAGAATGTAAAAGTCCCAAACCTGACAGGACCTGTCATGACCACTAGGCCAAATCTCCTTGTCAGCCTTCTGTTCTGTTGTAGCAGCAGTCTGGTCCAGTAAAGACAATGAACATGATGGGCTTCTTTGCCATCACATAAATGACTCTAGGGGGCGAAATAGGTGAGGGTCATTCTTTCACAGGTTTTTAAGGGAAATTAACCACCGCCTATAGAAATACTGCAATCACCTTCTTTTACTATGTAATGAAAACATTAACAAGAAACCAGCAGTACAAATCTTATACAAGAGCAGTCAGTGAATTTTCATTTCTCACTGTCAAAATTTAGCACCCTGGATAGTGTTTTGACAAATTGATTATGAAGAACTCAAGTCACAAGGATCTAGCTGAGTCAATAAGAATTGCTCTAAATCCCCTGTCCTCACATTGACACATGACTGAACATGGGAACAAGTGAAGACAGTAATAGAAGTTTGGTGATTGTCTTTGAAACATGAAGCACTGTTTTCCTGCTTGTGTCTGACTTACTGCTATCAAAGATTTACCTAACATTCCTGACAAAATAAACTAAAATAAAATAATGAGTGGATACTCTGTGTGTGTGTGTGTGTGTGTGTGTGTGTGTGTAGTGGTGGTGGTGGGGGGGGGGGGAGGTGAGGGAGTGTCAGGGACTTTTCATTTCTCACTGTCAAAATGTAGGATACTGGATTGTGTTTTGACAATTTAATTATGAAGAACATAACCCATAAGGTTTTGGGTGAGTCAATAGAAACTGCTCAACAACCCCGTACTTCACATTGACATATGTCTGCACATGGAAGCAAGTAGAGACTTTACAACATTTTACATGAGGTATTTATTCCCTGAACGACTAACAGATCCAAACCCATTTAAAACATTCAGGACAAAACTGAAATTTAAAAATTAAATAAAATAACAAATGATAAAATAGAATAATAAAATTTAAAAAAATAATAAAATAAAATAAAATTTAAAAAAATCATTAAAAAAAATAGCACTGTTCTCTGGTTGGACAAACAGTATGGCGTTTGTGTCTGACTCTGCTGTACTCCATGGGATTGTACATGTATTTGATTCCTTTCAAGTAAGTTCACTTTTCATTGCTATTTGTTTTCTAATACTGAGTCGCCTGAATAAAATCTCCCTTTTTTCAGACATGCTACATGTACTATCACAAATCATTATGATACTTTTTCTGCCTATTCGCTCTACATAAATCATTATTATCATTTTAAAATCTTTTGATCAGCAGAAGCTGACTATCCTGGGCTCTAACAATATCTTAGAAGTAATTTCTTTGACATTGCATGTTCTCACAATGCGATACAAGTGCTAATTTAAGTCAGTAGGGCAGATCTAAGGCAGTGGATACGGAAATGGTACCTGCATGTAGAACAGTGGTACATATGGTACCTACATGTAGAACAGTGGTACATATGTATCCATATACAATAAGCCTATTACAATAATAAATGGTTTTGAGACTCATTTCACCATAAACAGTTTACCAAACATAGAAGATTGTAGAGTACTTAATGACACTGGAACACGGAAATGAAGTTTCAAAGAGTATGCACTGCCGTGTTCAGTTCTATGTAGGTGGTGGACACTTATTACACAGATTTCATCCTCTGCTGCTATACACGTGAAACGTGTATTCCATGTGACATTTCTGTTGTTTGCATTTGTCAAAAGTTAGAATTTCAGCAGTTACTGACAACATGCACCACAGTCACCTTCTATTGACTGTTTTGTTTGCATTTCCGTCGGTGAACCCTCTCCAGGTCTCTCCCATCCACTGACCTTCTATGATGCTGTGGACGAAATGGGCCCCTCCAACACCAACTCTCCCTCCCTCCTCTCACACACCCTTCTGCCCACTACACACAGGGATGTTTTATGTGGAAAATCACTTTCGCATTAATGTGGTTGATAACAAACAGCTGAACAGTGTATCCATTATCCGTAGTGTTAGCTCTGCATTTGTTTTGCCCTGCTCAAGTAATGAAATTAAATAATATGTCTGTGTCAAACATGAAAGCACTCACTGCCATCCACTTTCCTTCAATTCAGAGATTTTTTTCTGATTTTTTTTTTTCTTTACTGAAGGTTTTGTATAACAATTTTACTATACTCATTTGAAAAGTCAGTTAGGTCCTGAAGCATTCAATTTATGGAATTTATGATTACATGTAAATCAGTTCTTTCAAGTATTTAAAGGCGGTTATTGTGGATACACAAAGCTGAGAGAGAGAGAGAGAGAGAGACAGATGTCTATGCCCATCCCAGTGGAGGCGATTACCTGTCGGTAGCAAGGACAGTATGCCCCGGCCAGGGACCTAGCTTCTATGCAAATATTTCAACTGAGAAAATCACTTTTGCATTCTCAAACAGCTGACAGCTATACTAAGGGTATCAGATATCTATTAACTCTGTTTTGCCCTAAACCAACCAGTGAAATTAATAGGAATGTGTCACACACACAAGTACTTTCATCTTCTTTCCTTTTTCTACACTGCAGCTTTTTTTTTTTTTTTTTTTTTGCTTTTTTTTTTTTTTTAGTTATCCAGTGACAAACTTCCAGAACTGAAGCTGATTTATCACATCCCACACACACACACACACACACACACACACTGTGAGACGGAGCCCGGCTGACACATGTGCTGCATATGCGCGATTGAGTAGGGATGGGAGTAGGGTTAGGTGTTGTTCTACAGTTTAAAGAAATAACTTCTGCTAGTGCTCACGTCTTTTCCCACGATAAAGTGTCTTGTTTGCGCTAGAATAAACGAATAGATTTGTTGATAAACATCTTTATGTGATGAAATCACAGCCACTCCAGTGGTCGTTTTGATTTCGCCCTTAGCTGCACTGGCGTTAAAAGTCTGAAAAATTATCTGTACTGGCACACGCAGGACTTTTGAAAGAAATCTGTGAAACTGTTTCCTTTGCTCACATGGCTGATTCTATTGCTATCGACCCCACGATACTGCAGATCAAAACCCTTCGGCACGCAGTCTTGTCATTCAGGCGATGTGTCAGCCGGCAAAGCCGCTTTCCAAATATTAAGCAACTAAAAGTTATGAAAAATAAGAAGGATGTCAACCAGAATTGTAGTTCTGCAAATGTGCACCGCAATGTCTCTTGATCGAGGCGTAAAAGAACGAAGCGAGCTAATTTAAGACAACAATAGGTCGAGTTCTTCGCGATTCTTTCGAGTACGCGCCAAATATGTCACGTGACACTTCCAAGGGATCATCGCGTTCGTACAGCGATCGTGTTTGAATTTGTATGCGTCTCTACTGGCAGATACAAAGAAAAGTTTTTGAAGTACACTTTCCATAGCCTTACAATCACTTTATAAAATATCTTTAAAACTGGCTGCTCGAACTTTGCACTGACTGCAGTTTAACATGTTAGTAAACTGCTGGTCCCCTCAAAAATATGGCTGTTTCGTCTGCACTCGCGAAGCTGACAAAAGCAGCTACAGCAAATTTTGTCCAGCCTCCGTCGTTCTCAAAATTTTACCAAACCTTCTTTTACTTCACAATCTTTCACTCCATATGCCCCATCCTTTGTTAGTCACAAAAAGATCACTAGTTTGGCGTTTCACTATAGGGCCCAGAAAGTTTTCCGGTGTCGTCTGCCGTGAACAAGGGAAGCAACTGTCAATTCCAACAATGTGATGACTGGCTGAATTTTAAGTCATTGCTCTTTGGTTTGATGTGTAATGTGTTATTCATAACTTCAAGCTAAGATGTAGTTGGTGGAAACAAGTACAGGCACCACTACTATCTGGACACAATGTATATACTATATAGCCGCATGCTTGTTTCAGGGCCTGGCTAAAATGACAACGTACTGGTTGTGGGGTAAAGAAGGTTTTGACTGCCCCCTACCGGATATAAGTCTGGCCGCGCCGCTGTCAGAACATCACTTCAAATGAACCCGGCTCGGCGGCTGCCACTGTAGCAGTTTCTACAAATCCAGGTCAATAACACGTTTGCCGGAAAAAAAAACAAAAAACATAACAACAGATCGTCGCTGGGCAATTGTAAAATACGAGGGCTGTTCAAATATTATTGGGAATGCTGCCATTACTCACGTGTCTTGCATCGGATCGACTTCAAACTTCTACATCCCCTCGAAGTATTCACCCTTGGCCCGAATGCACGTTTCCAGTCTTGTTCGCCACATATGAAGCGCCCTCTGGTACTCTTCCCTCGGGATACCCTCGAGCTCTGATTTCACGGCTTTTGAGAGGTCTTGGATTCGATCAAACTTGCGTCCAGCGAGTCGCTCTTTCAAGATAGGAAAGAGCCAGAAGACACACGGTGCCAAGTCTGGACTGTAGGGGGGATGGGTCAAGACTTTGATCTCTCTTTCCTCTAGGAAGGTCGTGGTGATCTTGGCTTTGTGGGGAGGTTGCATTATCATGCAGCGTTAAGGTCCTTGATGTTCCGACGGTTGGGCGCTGCTCGCAGATCGCATCCACCACTTTCCGGAGCACCACTTTGGTATAGTACGTGGCAGTGATGGAAGCCTTCGCCGGAAGAATATCAAGAGCCACGACGCCTTGGGTGCTGAAAAAAATAGAGAAAAGATGCTTCCGGCTCTGAAATCCTGGCCTCAGGACAACTGGTCGGTCTCCATCTGGGCCTACCCACGCCCGGTTCAGCGTTTGTTGGGGATGCCGTAAAACGTGAGCCAAGATTCATCACCGGTCACTATGTTACACAGGCGTTTTGGTCCATTTGGCTCAAAATCTTGAAGCAGTTGGCGTGAGCAATCAACCCGCCGTTTCTTTTGTTCGTCAGTTAAGAGATGGGGTACCCATCTTGCAGCCAAGTTTCTCATTTGAAGATCTTCATGCAGAATGCTGTGTATGGTGCCGATAGAGAGGTCAAATGCTTCACTCAACTCGCGTATGGTCGAATGTGGGTCTTCGTCAATCAGGCTTTTCACAAGGGTAATGTTTCTTTCGTTCCGAGCTGAGAGTGGACGGCCAGGACTGGTACCTGAGCTTGAAGGCCCTTGTTCAGTTAGAAAAGCTTCGACCCATCTGCAAACTGTGCTCTTACCGACACACTTGGCTCCAAAAACAGCTTGCAAATCTTGAAGGATTTTCTTGCCAATGTCTCCGACTTTTAGCCTCATGAATGTGTAGAAGCGAAAATGCTCATTCTCGGCGTCCATGGTTTTCTGGCTCAGCAGTTTGGATGACGATTTTAATGAGGTCATACTCTAAAATGCGTCATGATGTCATCATTCTTTTCTGCATGTTTATAGGGCTTGAGCCAGATTTTCTTTTGGTATAAAATTATTTTCTGTGCGATGTTTACTTATAAAATGGAAGGCCCATTCCCATTAATATTTGAACAGCCCTCGTAGTTGTTGTATAATGGATGTGAGTTACGCATGTTCCTCAGTCTCCAGTTACGCAGCTGCTGCTTGAGGTGGCGAAACACTCTACGGAATCCTTCGTCAAATATGTATAGACTAGCAGAGTACCCGGCTTCGCTCGGGTATACATGTATACCAGTTTACTTCTTGTTACTTGTGTCAATCCACTTTAATGCTGTCGGTCTCATATTTCAAACACTATTTGTGGCAAAACTAGATTCAGAATTAATTTCACCAAACTTGATAAACTAAGAATTTTTATCGCCTGTTGAACTCCGATGTGCGTGTGAAAAATTCACGATAAACCCTCATCCAAGGGGAGCAACCTAGTTGAATCAGGTCATGGTGTGGACGACACGTTCCTGTATTACTTCCCTTGTCTCGATCTCGCTCTTTTAATATTGCCATTTCTTTGTATAATTTCACCAAACTTGCTAGACTTTATTTTGTTTCTTTATCCTATGTTCTCCCCCAAGTGTCCCTCTAGGCTCATGGCAAATTTGGTGGCAATCGGCTGACTCGTTTGGACGCCAACCCCTGACACACACACACACACACACACACACACAGACGCTAGCCGCTTATTATATAGAAGAAAGGACAACGTTGTTTGAACATAATTATATAGGTAAAAGGAAATCTGAACACTGAGAAACATGTATAACTGACGGACCATTTTCCAACACATATTATTGAAATTGCCCCCCCCCCCCCCCGCCCGCGCCCCCTACCCCCCCCCCCCCCCCCCCCCCCCCCCCCCTTTTCAAAACGCCGGACTAACAAACTGCGTCATTGTGAAACAATTGACGCGCGTAACAGTGTAAAGATGGCGTCACTCGTGACATGGATGGCCAGTCTGTTCTGTAGGCAAAAATATGCAATCAAGTTAATAATTTCAACACGTGTGTCATCTATTTTTAATCATACCAGGCTGTTTGATGTCATTTGTCATTCTGCATTTACATATGACTGACGTCATTCTGCTCAATATCCTTGTTTTCTTTCACAGACGTTACAATCTCAGGGATCTAGGACTACCACGGCTCAACGCCCTCGTCCCAGCATGCAGCTCAACATGGACTGTTATTATTGTGTGGATCACCTTCCTAATTCAGTCTGCAGCGGATTATTGTTATTATTATTATTATAATCGCCAATTAACAAGTGTGACAAATCATATCCAAGCAGAGTGTTGTGCCCGTGGGAAGCATACAGTACAGTGTGTTGTGCCCGCGGGAAGCATACAGTACAGTGTGTTGTGCCCGCGGGAAGCATACAGTACAGTGTGTTGTGCCCGCGGGAAGCATCAGTACAGTACAGTGTGTTGTGCCCGTGGGAAGCATACAGTACACTGTGTTGTGCCCGCGGGAAGCATTCAGTACAGTGTGTTGTGCCCGTGGGAAGCATACAGTACAGTGTGTTGTGCCCGCGGGAAGCATACAGTACAGTGTGTTGTGCCCGCGGGAAGCATACAGTACAGTGTGTTGTGCCCGCGGGAAGCATACAGTACAGTGTGTTGTGCCCGTGGGAAGCATACAGTACAGTGTGTTGTGCCCGTGGGAAGCATACAGTACACTGTGTTGTACCCGTGGGAAGCATACAGTACAGTGTGTTGTGCCCGTGGGAAGCATACAGTACAGTGTGTTGTGCCCGTGGGAAGCATACAGTACAGTGTGTTGTGCCCGTGGGAAGCATTCAGTACAGTGTGTTGTGTCCGTGGGAAGCATACAGTACAGTGTGTTGTGCCCGCGGGAAGCATCAGTACAGTACAGTGTGTTGTGCCCGCGGGAAGCATACAGTACAGTGTGTTGTGCCCGTGGGAAGCATACATGATAGTGTGTTGTGCCCGTTGGAAGCATACATGATAACAGTGTGTTGTGCCCGTGGGAAGCATTCAGTACAGTGTGTTGTGCCCGTGGGAAGCATACAGTACAGTGTGTTGTGCCCGTGGGAAGCATACAGTACAGTGTGTTGTGCCCGCGGGAAGCATCAGTACAGTACAGTGTGTTGTGCCCGCGGGAAGCATACAGTACAGTGTGTTGTGCCCGTGGGAAGCATACAGTACAGTGTGTTGTGCCCGTGGGAAGCATACAGTACACTGTGTTGTGCCCGTGGGAAGCATACAGTACACTGTGTTGTGCCCGTGGGAAGCATACAGTACAGTGTGTTGTGCCCGTGGGAAGCATACAGTACAGTGTGTTGTGCCCGTGGGAAGCATACAGTACAGTGTGTTGTGCCCGTGGGAAGCATTCAGTACAGTGTGTTGTGCCCGTGGGAAGCATTCAGTACAGTGTGTTGTGCCCGTGGGAAGCATCAGTACAGTACAGTGTGTTGTGCCCGCGGGAAGCATACAGTACAGTGTGTTGTGCCCGTGGGAAGCATACAGTACAGTGTGTTGTGCCCGCGGGAAGCATACAGTACAGTGTGTTGTGCCCGTGGGAAGCATACAGTACAGTGTGTTGTGCCCGTGGGAAGCATACAGTACAGTGTGTTGTGCCCGTGGGAAGCATTCAGTACAGTGTGTTGTGCCCGTGGGAAGCATACATGATAACAGTGTGTTGTGCCCGTTGGAAGCATTCAGTACAGTGTGTTGTGCCCGTTGGAAGCATACATGATAACAGTGTGTTGTGCCCGTGGGAAGCATACAGTACAGTGTGTTGTGCCCGTGGGAAGCATACATGATAACAGTGTGTTGTGCCCGTTGGAAGCATTCAGTACAGTGTGTTGTGCCCGTTGGAAGCATACATGATAACAGTGTGTTGTGCCCGTGGGAAGCATACAGTACAGTGTGTTGTGCCCGTTGGAAGCATACATGATAACAGTGTGTTGTGCCCGTTGGAAGCATTCAGTACAGTGTGTTGTGCCCGTTGGAAGCATACATGATAACAGTGTGTTGTGCCCGTGGGAAGCATACAGTACAGTGTGTTGTGCCCGTGGGAAGCATTCAGTACAGTGTGTTGTGCCCGCGGGAAGTACAGTGTGTTGTGCCCGCGGGAAGCATACAGTACAGTGTGTTGTGCCCGCGGGAAGCATACAGTACAGTGTGTTGTGCCCGCGGGAAGCATACAGTACAGTGTGTGTCTGTGTATTGGTGTGAGGAGAGACAGTGACTTATACTGATGAATGAATAAAATAATGCCTTACGATGTGAAACTACATCAACATCGTGTGACTGGGTTTTGTGAATGTTAACGCTTCTCTCCATCTCTAACTCCGTTCCCTTTTTTCAAAATTTCCTACAGACATTTTAGTGATTGAAACTACTAGATGACATAAAACACACACACACACACACACACACACACACACACACACACACACACACACACACACACACCGACACACACACACACACACCGACACACACACACACACAGACACACACACACACACACACACACACCGACACACACACACACACACACACACACACACACACCGACACACACACACACACACACCGACACACACACACACACAGACACACACACACAGACACACCGACACACACACACAGACACACACACACCGACACACAGACACACACACACACAGACACACACACACACAGACACACACGCACACACACACACACACAGACACACACGCACACACACACACACGCACAGATTGGTGGTTTGTATGAGTGTAAGTGTGTGCTCCACGTGAAGTATACTATACTAGACTGAGTCCACAGATATAAAGGGTAAACTAACAGTACTTGGTCCCCTTTATATCCATGTAGATCTACAGCCCATCAACAACAGACGACTCCACTCCTGTCCATCATAGCCACGAGTCCCCAGAAGTATCAGTCGCGACCTTGATTACGATTAATGTGACTTTAACGTAATTCAAGTCTGACGTATCCAATTTATTTTACAAACATAAGAGCACATAAAGTTTAAGGGAGTTACGATTCATTCGCGTATGCCGTAAACAGCATACACACTTACACACGCACGTGAAAAGGAGGGGCCGTGGAATGACAGACAAGTACACAACATGCAGGCAGGAACAACAACGACAACAACAAACAATGGTGAATCGTAGTCATCTTAACAAAACAACTTTAATGAATATCTAAACATCTAAACAAATTAAAAAATGCAACTGATATCCCCCCCCCCCCCCGGCCATATTAGACTTTATTACCCTTCAATATATCCTACAAGCTGTCGTCGTCATCATCATCATCAATCATCATCATCATCATCATCATTTCGACTTCAAGGAATCGCACGCAGTCACTGAGTGTTGCCAGAGAACTGCATGGTTTCTTTTTTTAAAATAATAATAAATAAAAAGCTTGCAGAAGGCTTGAATTCCAACCACTATGGGAAATGTGGGAACTCTGAACCGAACGATTTACTGGCAAAAAGAGTTAACTTATCTGGAGCAAACAGCGCACAACACAACTTTGTTGTTGGTGTACGGCGGACAAGGGAGACTACCGCACTGCGAGACGGTCAAGACGAGTAGCTTCCCGTTGTCGTCGGCTTGGGCCCCGGGGTACACACTCATGCTGGAGTCGACGCAGATATACTCGGAGGCGGCAGTGTAACTGGGTACCCCAGTCATCAGGTACCCCCAGTATTCCAGAGTCCACCCCGGGGTACAGGTGTCAGTGCCGGGTATCATGAGGGTAGAAGCCCGAGGAATGCGACACACAGAACATACAGCGTTCTCGCCATTGTCGTGTTCGGAATTCATGTCGTATTCGGTACCATACAGGAAGGCGTGGTTACTGGGCAGGGGCCGAGAACTCATTACGGGCTGCGGGGACAGACACAGGTAGTTGACGGCAGCACCAGGATGGCTGTACCACGATCCTCCGATCTGACCTGGCACGTACAAATCACGGCAGTACTGAGTAGCACTGATCGGCCCAAGCGTCACTGACAGTCACATATCTCACATAATCACTGATTACCCTTAGTCTCCGTCACATCTCACAATGATATTACCCTAAGTCTCCGTCACAGTCACATCATAGTCTCACATACTTATCACCCTAAGTCTCCGTCACAGTCACATCTCACATTAGTACAGATGCATAGGTTCCAGTCAAACACGCTTAACTTGAGTCGAAACTTGATTCGGAAAAGTCGAATCAAAAAAGATTTCCGGGCCAAACTCGTTCTTTGTATGACTACATTTTCCACGGATAAGTCAGTCGAACAAGTAGTACCCCAAAACAGATAAGTCAAACTTCCACGGCTATATCAAACAAAATTTCTCTTATTGCTTCGGATAAGTCAAAGCAGTCACAGGCACTGGAATTCTCTCTCTCTCTCTCTCTCTCTCTCTCTCTCTCCATCTGACGGGTCGGCGCCAAACACAACTTGCCCGCAGATTTGATAGTTTCGGTGTGGTTACAGGTTTGACATTGTTACAGGACTGGTGTGTTCACCAACGGCAGGATTTTCACGAGAAACTGGGCTGTTCGTTATAAGTAGCACACTATATCTCGCAAAACTATCCCCGGCCTATTTTATCCCTTGAACGTACAGTCTTGCCTCTGGCAACGATGGCTGTTTACCTTCCAGTTTTACAGATGTACTTTCTCTGTGTTCTAAAGACGAGATAGGGGAGGGGAGAGGAGGTGGAGATAGATCATGAGCTTTCTTTTAACAGTCGCTGAACACACAGAGGAACCAGACACTTCACAACACCGGACAGACAACTCAGGCATGTCTGCTCGTCCTGCAATTCAAATAACCCTCAGTTCATTTACTGCAGCACAAATAACCCTCAGTTCATTTACTGCAGCACTTTACTAAGTAAGAGGGCAGAACAACGGGCACCCTTCCCCTTGTCTTCCAGTTTCAGATTTTTTTATTTTATTTTATTTTTTTTTGGGGGGGGGGGTTGTTACTGTTTTTACTTGCATTATTATTATTATTATTTGTTTAAACTACCGTGCGAACCGGCAGTTGCCAGCTGACATGCAGTCAATGACTCAGTCGGTGCCTATCGTTTCAGTGTTGAGTTTCGTTGAACTCATTACACAAAGAAACTTTCCGCACCATAACTACGGCATGATGACTACACTGACAGTTGACAGTTCAGCCCGACAAATCACATGCTCCCTGGTGCGCAGCAAGATTTACTATGGACATCAAGCAGGCTTCCTCAGGTCTGAGGTGGATTGTTGGGGCTGAACTGAGCATGAGCTGTACGGGGAAATACACAGATCGTAATGATGTAAGATATGTGGGAGTAAGTAGACGTGTACAAGCATGAGCTGTACGGGGATATACACAGTTCGTAATGATGTAAGATATGTGGCAGTAAGTAGACGTGTACAATCGTAATGATGTAAGATATGTGGGAGTAAGTAGACGTGTACAATCGTAATGATGTAAGATATGTGGGAGTAAGTAGACGTGTACAATCGTAATGATGTAAGATATGTGGCAGTAAGTAGACGTGTACAATCGTAATGATGTAAGATATGTGGGAGTAAGTAGACGTGTACAAGCATGAGCTGTACGGGGATATACACAGATCGTAATGATGTAAGATATGTGGCAGTAAGTAGACGTGTACAAGCATGAGCTGTACGGGGATATACACAGATCGTAATGATGTAAGATATGTGGGAGTAAGTAGACGTGTACAAGCATGAGCTGTACGGGGATATACACAGATCGTAATGATGTAAGATATGTGGCAGTAAGTAGACGTGTACAATCGTAATGATGTAAGATGTGTGGCAGTAAGTAGACGTGTACAATCGTAATGATGTAAGATGTGTGGCAGTAAGTAGACGTGTACAATCGTAATGATGTAAGATGTGTGGCAGTAAGTAGACGTGTACAATCGTAATGATGTAAGATATGTGGGAGTAAGTAGACGTGTACAATCGTAATGATGTAAGATATGTGGCAGTAAGTAGACGTGTACAATCGTAATGATGTAAGATGTGTGGCAGTAAGTAGACGTGTACAATCGTAATGATGTAAGATATGTGGCAGTAAGTAGACGTGTACAATCGTAATGATGTAAGATATGTGGCAGTAAGTAGACGTGTACAATCGTAATGATGTAAGATATGTGGCAGTAAGTAGACGTGTACAGTCGTAATGATGTAAGATGTGTGGCAGTAAGTAGACGTGTACAATCGTAATGATGTAAGATATGTGGCAGTAAGTAGACGTGTACAATCGTAATGATGTAAGATATGTGGCAGTAAGTAGACGTGTACAATCGTAATGATGTAAGATATGTGGCAGTAAGTAGACGTGTACAGTCGTAATGATGTAAGATATGTGGCAGTAAGTAGACGTGTACAGTCGTAATGATGTAAGATATGTGGCAGTAAGTAGACGTGTACAATCGTAATGATGTAAGATATGTGGGAGTAAGTAGACGTGTACAATCGTAATGATGTAAGATATGTGGGAGTAAGTAGACGTGTACAATCGTAATGATGTAAGATATGTGGGAGTAAGTAGACGTGTACAATCGTAATGATGTAAGATATGTGGGAGTAAGTAGACGTGTACAATCGTAATGATGTAAGATATGTGGGAGTAAGTAGACGTGTACAATCGTAATGATGTAAGATATGTGGCAGTAAGTAGACGTGTACAATCGTAATGATGTAAGATATGTGGCAGTAAGTAGACGTGTACAATCGTAATGATGTAAGATATGTGGGAGTAAGTAGACGTGTACAATCGTAATGATGTAAGATATGTGGCAGTAAGTAGACGTGTACAATCGTAATGATGTAAGATATGTGGCAGTAAGTAGACGTGTACAATCGTAATGATGTAAGATATGTGGCAGTAAGTAGACGTGTACAATCGTAATGATGTAAGATGTGTGGCAGTAAGTAGACGTGTACAATCGTAATGATGTAAGATATGTGGCAGTAAGTAGACGTGTACAATCGTAATAATGTAAGATATGTGGCAGTAAGTAGACGTGTACAATCGTAATGATGTAAGATATGTGGGAGTAAGTAGACGTGTACAATCGTAATGATGTAAGATATGTGGCAGTAAGTAGACGTGTACAATCGTAATGATGTAAGATATGTGGCAGTAAGTAGACGTGTACAATCGTAATGATGTAAGATATGTGGGAGTAAGTAGACGTGTACAATCGTAATGATGTAAGATATGTGACAGTAAGTAGACGTGTACAAGCAGCAAGCTCTCGGTACAAGTGTACGTCACACCGGGTTAACACTGAACTCTCGGTACAAGTGTACGTCACACCGGGTTAACACTGAACTCTCGGTACAAGTGTACGTCACACCGGGTTAACACTGAACTCTCGGTACAAGTGTACGTCACACCGGGTTAACACTGAACTCTCGGTACAAGTGTACGTCACACCGGCTTAACACTGAACTCTCGGTACAAGTGTACGTCACACCGGCTTAACACTGAACTCTCGGTACAAGTGTACGTCACACCGGGTTAACACTGAACTCTCGGTACAAGTGTACGTCACACCGGGTTAACACTCAACTCTCGTCACCGCCCGCCGGAGAGAGTTAGCGCTGGGTCAAAGTGACACGATGACGTGTTAGTCAAGTCGCTCACACATACGTTTGCTGCTGTTGATTTTCAACTGACTGGTACGTACACACGTAGGTGAGCGTGCTACAAACACCCGGATACTGTCACAGCTCTTCTCCTACACGTGAAAATGCCAGCATTAGGTAATGTCAGGGTTTTGAGACTATCATAGGTAGCATTTTGATTTTTCTCGCTTTCCCCCAGATTGCCCGGTGAGTGTGTTGTCGACTTCGACTTAGTATCTGATGTTGACTACTGTAGACTGAGGTGCTGATGATTCACGGCGTAGTATCTGATGTTGACTACTGTAGACTGAGGCGCTGATGATTCACGGCGTAGTATCTGATGTTGACTACTGTAGACTGAGGCGCTGATGATTCACGGCGTAGTATCTGATGTTGACTACTGTAGACTGAGGCGCTGATGATTCACGGCGTAGTATCTGATGTTGACTACTGTAGACTGAGGCGCTGATGATTCACGGCGTAGTATCTGATGTTGACTACTGTAGACTGAGGCGCTGATGATTCACGGCGTAGTATCTGATGTTGACTACTGTAGACTGAGGCGCTGATGATTCACGGCGTAGTATCTGATGTTGACTACTGTAGACTGAGGCGCTGATGATTCACGGCGTAGTATCTGATGTTGACTACTGTAGACTGAGGCGCTGATGATTCACGGCGTAGTATCTGATGTTGACTACTGTAGACTGAGGCGCTGATGATTCACGGCGTAGTATCTGATGTTGACTACTGTAGACTGAGGCGCTGATGATTCACGGCGTAGTATCTGATGTTGACTACTGTAGACTGAGGCGCTGATGATTCACGGCGTAGTATCTGATGTTGACTACTGTAGACTGAGGCGCTGATGATTCACGGCGTAGTATCTGATGTTGACTACTGTAGACTGAGGCGCTGATGATTCACGGCGTAGTATCTGATGTTGACTACTGTAGACTGAGGCGCTGATGATTCACGGCGTAGTATCTGATGTTGACTACTGTAGACTGAGGCGCTGATGATTCACGGCGTAGTATCTGATGTTGACTACTGTAGACTGAGGCGCTGATGATTCACGGCGTAGTATCTGATGTTGACTACTGTAGACTGAGGCGCTGATGATTCACGGCGTAGTATCTGATGTTGACTACTGTAGACTGAGGCGCTGATGATTCACGGCGTAGTATCTGATGTTGACTACTGTAGACTGAGGCGCTGATGATTCACGGCGTAGTATCTGATGTTGACTACTGTAGACTGAGGCGCTGATGATTCACGGCGTAGTATCTGATGTTGACTACTGTAGACTGAGGCGCTGATGATTCACGGCGTAGTATCTGATGTTGACTACTGTAGACTGAGGCGCTGATGATTCACGGCGTAGTATCTGATGTTGACTACTGTAGACTGAGGCGCTGATGATTCACGGCGTAGTATCTGATGTTGACTACTGTAGACTGAGGCGCTGATGATTCACGGCGTAGTATCTGATGTTGACTACTGTAGACTGAGGTGCACTTGCTGATGATTCACGAACGTTTACGGTTTAGGTTTCTTTTTGTGTGTATGTGTCAGTCCCATGGCAAACAGTTTACTTCCGCTGTCTGCTGTCCCGGGTAACTTTGTTTTCAGACTAGGAGTGTCAATGGGGGATGGGGGGGGGGGGTGGAAGTTCGATCAGTCACGTGTGTCAATCAAAGGGGGATGCGGGGACAGGGAGGGGTACGAGACGCGAAAGAATAGATCCGATCAGATAAAAACGTACATTGTCAACAATATTTTAAAACTATTTACAAGCAAAACTTGTTTTGTTCTAGTTTTTGTAAGACACTGCATGGTCTCTGCAGGAATGATTTTTTTTTTAATTGACATGCTACAATCGTAGCTGTTATACAAAATTTATAAAACGAAACAACGAAATTCAGTGTTATGATGCCGATTTACAGCATCCGATCGCATGCAGGAGCTTGTGCACTGACAGTTCGTCAGTACATCCTTAGTGGGAAGGTAACCAGCGGTAAGTCGCAGTGTGCAGGGGGACTGAGAGTCACACAACCAGTTGATGCCAATACTGGCGACTCTCAGTTTGAGGTCTCTGGGAGGAGCCTCCGTGTGTATCCTGCTCGCACGCCCTGTACCACTCGGCTGAGTTATATCCTGAAATACGGTCCACGATGCTGCGTTCACTGGACGGGGTTGGAGGCTTTCACACGGGTCAATGGCTTGTGTGTGTGTGATCACGTTGAACGTAACGTTAAACCATTTATTCTGTACACCTCATTCATTCCTCTCGAGCCAGTTACAGCTTATAGTGATCGGTGCCAGTGACCCACAGATAAGGGGGTGGGAGAGGAGGGAGCGGGTAATTTGGAGGGTCGTTAGATGTGTTCATCTGTTCAAAAGAGAAAGGGGGGGGGGGGATGGGTGCAACTCGCTTAGCTCGAAGCCCACTCCGAAATTCGAGCTTATTCGTCGTCACAAATAATAAAATTTAGCACAAGTCGAACAGAAATCCATTTTCCCTGCGAATTCGATAATTGTGTTTGACTGTATTACCCTAGGTCTCCGTCACAGTCACATCTCATACTGACATTACCCTAAGTCTCCGTCACAGTCATGTCTCATACTGACATTACCCTAAGTCTCCGTCACAGTCACGTCTCATACGGACATTACCCTAAGTCTCCGTCACAGTCACGTCTCATACGGACATTACCCTAAGTCTCCGTCACAGTCACGTCTCATACGGACATTACCCTAAGTCTCCGTCACAGTCACGTCTCATACGGACATTACCCTAAGTCTCCGTCACAGTCACGTCTCATACGGACATTACCCTAAGTCTCCGTCACAGTCACGTCTCATACGGACATTACCCTAAGTCTCCGTCACAGTCACGTCTCATACGGACATTACCCTAAGTCTCCGTCACAATCACGTCTCACATAGTTATTGCTTTAAGTTTCCAAACTTTGGACGTTTTAGTCGCCGATTGACCAGGTCTTTTACTAGCTTTAATAGTAACTTACTTTAACGGTTCCAAGGCAAAGGGAAGCAGCTTTTCAAGGATTCATACACCCCGAGAGCTATTGATACTGTAAATGACACTTAGTGAAGAGCGCACCAGTAGCTGTCCCCCCGCCCCCCGCCCCCCCCCACGCCCTCGCCATGCTGTTGGGTGTTAATTTCTATCTGTTGAGAGAGAGAGAGAGAGAGAGAGAGAGAGTGTGTGTGTGTGTGTGTGTGTGTGTGTGTGTGTGTGTGTGTGTGTGTGTGTGTGTGTGTGTGTGTGTGTGTGTGTGTGTGTCATTTATTTTCCAACAGAACGGACACTGTAAATAAGTTTACAAATAAATTATGAATAAATCATCTGATGTTATCGAGCGTCGGCCTCGAGATCGTCAGGCAGAGGGTTCGAACCCCGACAGAGTCAACATTTGTACAGGCTTTTTCCCATGCCCCGTTTTTGAAATCGCCCAGTCACGCGGCTGACAAAAGACGTCAAACTTTTAACACCCACTCACACGTTAACACCCCCTCACACGTTAACACCCCCTCACACGTTAACACCCACCCACACGTTAACACCCACTCACACGTTAACACCCACTCACACGTTAACACCCCCTCACACGTTAACACCCCCTCACACGTTAACACCCACTCACACGTTAACACTCACTCACACGTTAACACCCACTCACACATTAACGACAACTGCTACAACTACTACGTCTACTACTTTTCCAAAAATGAGATATATACTGACTTGAGTGCACAGTGTCTGTGTTGTTGGGACAGGCAGCATGCCCCCAGCGAACGTATGTAGTTCCTGTAACAAAGAAACCGTTTACAGTGTCGGAATTATACTGTAAATAAGGCTAAATAACAATAAGGTTTACGAGTAGTTTCCTGCCTGCTTTTTTTTTTCATCCACTCCATGTGTGTGGGAGGGGGGGGGGGATATTCAATTTATTTCAAATACCTTTTTGCTCCTGGTCGTTTTCATACAGTTTCAGGTTCCAAATCGGATAGTACATTTTTTTTTTTTTTCGTCTTGCCTACTTGTTGGTCCTCTTCGGTAATAATAATAATAATAATAATAACTGGACGCCCTCCCTCCCGCAGGAGCTCAGGGCGCCTTACAATGAACACACACTCACTCACCCAGATACACATAGAACTTGCCTCCACACATACATATAACACATTATGCATCATACATGGTCTCCCCAGCTCTCGGCTTCTACACACACACACACACACACACACACACACACACACACACACACACACACGAAATATAAACAGAACGAAGCTGTCTAGAGGGAGTGTAAAGCTGAAGCAAGGAAGATAGATATGGAGGACAGGAAGAGGTAACACAGTTGTACGTAAGGGATGAAATCTTATATTGGATTCTAGAGGACACAGGCAACCAGTGCCGAGTGCGGAGAAGGGGTGTGACGTGGTCTGATTTCTTCGCTTTGAGAACTAAACGAGCGGCAGCAATCTGAACCTTTCGAAGTTTGTTTAGGAGGAACTGAGGACCGCCAGCTTTGATCGCATTGCAATAGTCCAGCTTCGACAGGACGAAAGCACAAACAAGAACGTTAGCTGCATCCTCTGTGAGGTAGTGGCGGATTGAGGCAATACGTTTCAGCTCAATGTAGGCAGACTTACAGTTACAGACGTTTATTTCAGACGATTACTCATTGACAGGCTGCTGTCCAGAGTTACGCCCAAGTTTTTCACGTGAGGAGAGAACTGCACTGTGGAATTACATATCTCAATGGACTGAGGGAGTGACACTGACCGGGAAACTCTCGGTGATGCAACAATCGTAGCCTCAGTTTTGTCATCATTTAATTTAAGTTTATTTGATGATGCGACGCGACTCCTATGTGAATGTTTATGCGCAAAATGCGGTTGGACAAAGAGATACGAGTGGATTTCTTATAATGCCTACAAATACACCTTACAGGCCTGGGGTATTATGCTCACCTCTAGAAATACTCTGACGTCATTCAACACACAAAAATACAATGCACAGACCACTTACTGGCAGGCACCTGGCAGGAGAATCTGGACTATGATACGTGTTTCTCGGCGTCTCAGCCCCCACTCTAGTGACCCAACCCGCTATAGCTACCTTCACTTTCACCCAGCAGTCCTCTTCACTCACATATATATGCATGACCCCTGCATGGCCTGCTGGAGAAGGTGCTAGGTTGACCTGGCATTGTCACCCCCCCCCTCGTTCCCCTTTGCCACTCCCCCACCCCCCTTTCCATTTCCTACATGCACCTTGTTACATCACCCTGTGCCTGGTTACAGAATGATCTCATACCACCACTTGGTTCTACATGCACCTTGTTACATCACCCTGTGGTTACAGAATGATCTTATACCACCACTTGGTTCTACATGCACCTTGTTACATCACCCTGTGCCTGGTTACAGAATGATCTCATACCACCACTTGGTTCTACATGCACCTTGTTACATCACCCTGTGGTTACAGAATGATCTTATACCACCACTTGGTTCTACATGTACCTTGTTACATCACCCTGTGCCTGGTTACAGAATGATCTCATACCACCACTTGGTTCTACATGCACCTTGTTACATCACCCTGTGCCTGGTTACAGAATGATCTTATACCACCACTTGGTTCTACATGCACCTTGTTACATCACCCTGTGCCTGGTTACAGAATGATCTTATACCACCACTTGGTTCTACATGCACCTTGTTACATCACCCTGTGCCTGGTTACAGAATGATCTCATACCACCACTTGGTTCTACATGCACCTTGTTACATCACCCTGTGCCTGGTTACAGAATGATCTTATACCACCACTTGGTTCTACATGCACCTTGTTACATCACCCTGTGCCTGGTTACAGAATGATCTTATACCACCACTTGGTTCTACATGTACCTTGTTACATCACCCTGTGCCTGGTTACAGAATGATCTCATACCACCACTTGGTTCTACATGCACCTTGTTACATCACCCTGTGCCTGGTTACAGAATGATCTTATACCACCACTTGGTTCTACATGCACCTTGTTACATCACCCTGTGCCTGGTTACAGAATGATCTTATACCACCACTTGGTTCTACATGTACCTTGTTACATCACCCTGTGCCTGGTTACAGAATGATCTTATACCACCACTTGGTTCTACGCTGTACCTTATTCGTACATAGTCGCAGCAACACCACCACCCCCTATCCCCCCCCCCCCCCCAAAAAAAAAAAAAAAAAAAACAGAAAAGAAATTTTAAAAAAAAAAAAAAAGAGTCATCGGGGCGGTCGGTGGTCTAGTGGTTAAGAGGCTTGTCACCAATGCGAGACGTCAGAGGTTCGAGTCCCATTCGGGGCGAAGAATTTTTCCTTCTCGTACGTGGCACCGTTCATTCGGGCCGATCGTCGGGGGTTCTCTCCGGCTACTCCGGCTTCCTCACCCTCTGCTTTGGAAATGTTCAGCCCACCAAATTTGAAAAATAAATGCAATTCTAAATTCCGAAATTTAAGTAGCTGAGCTGAACATTAGCACCACGTGATTGTAATGTGTTTATGTCCAGTATGTGAGAGGATGCGTGTGATTCACGTGAGCGTGCGTGTTGGGTTCAGTTCGCGGCGCTTTGAGCCGATTCATGCAATTGGGAAAAGCGCCTATACAATACTATTATTATTATTATTATTATCTGCTGACAGTGTGCAAACTGTAACGCTTGGAGAACGTAATGTTTCCGTCCTTTGAAACTCCACACACTGAAGTAGTTTCAAACTCCCTTATTCCTGTCCTGCGCATGCCCAATGATATGGTGAAAATCGGCCATGGATCTGTCAACACAAGTACTTGTACATCACTTATATCACACACCTCTGGCCTCCTCTTGAGCCGAAACGGCGCTAGTAAGAGTTTGGTCCCTTTCCTTTAGAGCCTCGCCCTGGTTCTGCAGAGCCTCGATCTGAGCCGCCATGTTTGTCAGCTGTTGTGTCATGTGACCAATCACCGGTTCAAGTGCACCAATGTCGTCAGATCTGTCACACGTTAAACAGGTACAGAGAGGTAACTGATTATACTACGAGTGACATCAGGTACAGACTACAGTAAGAGACATCAGGTGCAGACTACAGTGACATCAGGTATAGACCACAGTAAGTGTGACATCAGGTATAGACCACAGTAAGAGTGACATCAGGTACAAACTACAGTAAGAGTGACATCAGGTACAAACAGGTAATTGATTACATTAAGAGTGACATCAGGTACAGACTACAGTAAGAGTGACATCAGGTACAGACTACAGTAAGAGTGACATCAGGTACAGACTACAGTAAGAGTGACATCAGGTACAAACTACAGTAAGAGTGATATCAGGTACAGACTACAGTAAGAGTGATATCAGGTACAGACAGGTAATTGATTACATTAAGAGTGACATCAGGTACAGACTACAGTAAGAGTGACATCATGTACAGCCTACAGTAAGAGTGCCATCAGGTACAGACTACAGTAAGTGACATCAGGTACAGACAACAGTAAGAGTGCCATCATGTACAGCCTACAGTAAGTGACATCAGGTACAGCCTACAGTAAGTGACATCAGGTACAGACAACAGTAAGTGACATCATGTACAGCCTACAGTAAGTGACATCAGGTACAGACAACAGTAAGAGTGACATCATGTACAGCCTACAGTAAGAGTGCCATCAGGTACAGACTACAGTAATAGTGACATCAGGTACAGACTACAGTAACAGTGACATCAGGTACAGACTACAGTAAGAGTGACATCATGTACAGCCTACAGTAAGAGTGACATCAGGTACAGACTACAGTAACAGTGACATCAGGTACAGACTACAGTACGTGACATCAGGTACAGACAACAGTAAGAGTGACATCATGTACAGCCTACAGTAAGAGTGACATCAGGTACAGACTACAGTACGTGACATCAGGTACAGACAACAGTAAGAGTGACATCATGTACAGCCTACAGTAAGAGTGACATCATGTACAGCCTACAGTAAGTGACATCAGGTACAGACAACAGTAAGAGTGACATCAGGTACAGACTACAGTAAGAGTGACATCAGGTACAGCCTACAGTAAAAGTGACATCATGTACAGCCTACAGTAAGTGACATCAGGTACAGACAACAGTAAGAGTGACATCAGGTACAGACTACAGTAAGAGTGACATCAGGTACAGCCTACAGTAAGAGTGACATCATGTACAGCCTACAGTAAGTGACATCAGGTACAGACAACAGTAAGAGTGACATCAGGTACAGACTACAGTAAGAGTGACATCATGTACAGCCTACAGTAAGTGACATCAGGTACAGACAACAGTAAGAGTGACATCAGGTACAGACTACAGTAAGAGTGACATCAGGTACAGCCTACAGTAAGAGTGACATCATGTACAGCCTACAGTAAGTGACATCAGGTACAGACAACAGTAAGAGTGACATCAGGTACAGACTACAGTAAGAGTGACATCAGGTACAGCCTACAGTAAGAGTGACATCATGTACAGCCTACAGTAAGTGACATCAGGTACAGACAACAGTAAGAGTGACATCATGTACAGACTACAGTAAGAGTGACATCATGTACAGCCTACAGTAAGAGTGACATCATGTACAGCCTACAGTAAGAGTGACATCATGTACAGCCTACAGTAAGTGACATCAGGTACAGACAACAGTAAGAGTGACATCAGGTACAGACTACAGTAAGAGTGACATCATGTACAGCCTACAGTAAGAGTGACATCATGTACAGCCTACAGTAAGTGACATCAGGTACAGACAACAGTAAGAGTGACATCAGGTACAGACTACAGTAAGAGTGACATCATGTACAGCCTACAGTAAGAGTGACATCATGTACAGCCTACAGTAAGTGACATCAGGTACAGACAACAGTAAGAGTGACATCAGGTACAGACTACAGTAAGAGTGACATCATGTACAGCCTACAGTAAGAGTGACATCATGTACAGCCTACAGTAAGAGTGACATCAGGTACAGACTACAGTAAGAGTGACATCATGTACAGCCTACAGTAAGTGACATCAGGTACAAACAACAGTAAGAGTGACATCATGTACAGACTACAGTAGGAGTGACATCATGTACAGCCTACAGTAAGAGTGACATCATGTACAGCCTACAGTAAGAGTGACATCATGTACAGACTACAGTAAGAGTGACATCAGGTACAGACTACAGTAAGAGTGACATCATGTACAGCCTACAGTAAGAGTGACATCATGTACAGCCTACAGTAAGAGTGACATCATGTACAGCCTACAGTAAGTGACATCAGGTACAGACAACAGTAAGAGTGACATCAGGTACAGACTACAGTAATAGTGACATCAGGTACAGACTACAGTAATAGTGACATCAGGTACAGACTACAGTAAGTGACATCAGGTACAGACAACAGTAAGAGTGACATCAGGTACAGACTACAGTAAGAGTGACATCATGTACAGCCTACAGTAGAGTGACATCATGTACAGCCTACAGTAAGTGACATCAGGTACAGACAACAGTAAGAGTGACATCAGGTACAGACTACAGTAAGAGTGACATCATGTACAGCCTACAGTAAGAGTGACATCATGTACAGCCTACAGTAAGTGACATCAGGTACAGACAACAGTAAGAGTGACATCAGGTACAGACTACAGTAATAGTGACATCAGGTACAGACAACAGTAAGAGTGACATCAGGTACAGACTACAGTAAGAGTGACATCAGGTACAGCCTACAGTAAGAGTGACATCATGTACAGCCTACAGTAAGTGACATCAGGTACAGACAACAGTAAGAGTGACATCATGTACAGACTACAGTAAGAGTGACATCAGGTACAGCCTACAGTAAGAGTGACATCATGTACAGCCTACAGTAAGTGACATCAGGTACAGACAACAGTAAGAGTGACATCATGTACAGCCTACAGTAAGTGACATCAGGTACAGACAACAGTAAGAGTGACATCATGTACAGCCTACAGTAAGTGACATCAGGTACAGACTACAG